>SNQJ01S0160410.1:1674-21687 GCA_010110895.2 Picea sitchensis
ATGAATAGACTTTACAAGCATGCTACCATAGTTTCCTTATTTATTTTATATACCTGCGTGGCTAGGGAGATTGGAGTCTGCCCCAAGATTTTCCTATATTCAATCACACTTTTAAAACCCTGCTTGTAACCAAGATTTAGGTCTTCCTCGGTGGCAGCAGTGTCGAACATATTTAACTGCAATGCATAACACCATTAAATATACCAATAACAAAAACATATATTTGTTCATTATTGTTAAATAAATATTAACCACATTTAATCATTTAAATATTATGATTCGAGATTTTAGTTTTCCATAGCCACCCTAGCCCATTTTATGTTGCCCGTGCTTTTCCATTTTAGCCTTGGTTTCTTTGGAGGTGTCTAGTAGCCTACATATGGAATGTTTGAAAAAAAATAGATGTTGGAATTGTTACTTAAAACAAGAAAGAAAAACATAAATGAAAATATTTCACTAATAATATGACATGTTTTGTACCTTGCTTGACCATCTCATGGATGTCTTCCTTATTTTTTAAACAAGTTCTCCTTTGCATCCTCTATCAGGGCCTTCCAATCTTTCTCTAGAACCATGGGAGGGCGCTCATGCTTGAGGTCTAATTTCAATTTCTCCCTATATTGGGCCCTTGTATATTTTAAATTCTCGCTGACTAACTTTGTAACCACTTTCTTGTTGAAAGTGTTGTCAAACAAGTAGAACATGTGGTCTATCAAATCATCTTTCTTTTTTCTATCTTGGCCATTCCACCGTGTGCGAATGGTGGGGACAAACAACTCCAATGATTTTTCATTTAAGTTTCTATAGAAAACATTGTTTCCTGCAGAAACATGTTATCCATTAATTTATAATAATCTCAACAAATGTCCATTTCAATTTCATGATAAAAATGAATCAATTAATTAACCATTACCTGCAATCTTTTGAATCTTTATCGAAACACATGCGTCATCCCCCAAAAAGGTGACATCTAGTGATCTGGTGCTTTTAATTCATTCTGCTCCATGCTGAATAGTTTCCTCTCAGGAGTCATGTGGAGTCTCGGGCTCCGGCTCATCATGCTCTGACGTGTCATGCCGGTCAAAATCATTGCGCTCATCAATGGATTCAAGGGGAACCTCATAAGGCTAAAAAATCCTCACTTGTACTTTTCTATGTTGACATTTTTGTTGCATTGGACCATCACTGCTACCTATAGCAGTTGCAGGATCGACAGGTTCCCGACGCACAGGGTTTAAAAACTCCTACAAATGGAAAACCTTACTTTATCGGATCATATAGAAAATATAAAACAAAAAAAATGGATATGAAATTATCACAGCTGATAAAAATATGTGAAGATGCCACTTACCCAAAAATTAGTTATTATATTTTGTAGCTCTACAATTCTTGCCCTATCCTCCTGTGTTAGGGGTCTTTTGTTAAGAAAACCTAGATATTCTATGTTTGCCTTCTTCAAGGCCTTCACTACAGTTGTTATTGGGTTAGTGGAATAAAATATTTCATCCTCATAAATATCCTCAGTGGGTGCCTTCCCACGTTGACCATGCCATAATACATTGATGATTAAAATTAATGAGATGAACTTTAACATTTGAGAAATTTAGTTATTGTAGTCATAAGTTATTACTGTATTTAACATTTACGTGCTGAGGCACAACGGGTGCCCTTCCATGGTCACCCTGGACAGATGTAGCCAGTGATTTTAAGCCATGGTCACCCTGGAGAGAAGTTGACACAATAAATCAATCAACAAAATTTATGAAATTCACCTGTAACATTTAAAAAATGAAATATTGCAGTAATATCAGAAAAACAATAATGAAATATCATAAATTTAGTTGTTGTAGTCATAAGTTGTTACTGTATTTAACATTTACCTGTTGAGGCACAGTGGGTTCCTTTCCACAGTCACCCTGGATAGATGTAGTTGGTGATTTTCTGCCATGGTCACCCTAGACAAAAGTTGACACAATAAATCAATCAACAAAAGTTATGAAATTCACCTGTAACATTAAAAAAATGAAATATTGTAGTAATATCAGAAAAATAAATAATGAAATTTCATAAATTTAGTTGTTGTAGTCATAAGTTGTTACTGTATTTAACATTTACCTGCTGAGGCACAGAGGGTGTCTTTCCACGGTCACCCTGGACATATGTAGCGGGTGATTTTCGACCATGGTCACCCTGGACAAAAGTTGACACAATAAATCAATCAACAAAAGTTATGAAATTCACCTGTAACATTAAAAAAATGAAATATTGCAGTAATATCAGAAAAAAATAATGAAATTTCAGAAATTTAGTTGTTGTAGTCATAAGTTGTTACTGTATTTAACATTTACATGTTGAGGCACAATGGGTGCCTTTCCACGGTCACCCTGGACAAATGTAGCCTATGATATCTCACAGTCACCCTGAACAGATGTAGCCTGTGATATCTCATGGTCACCCTAGACAGATGTTGACACAATAAATTAATCAACAAGAGTTGTGAAAGTAATTGTAACATTAAAAAAATGAAATATTGCAATAATATCATAAAATAAATAATGAAAAATGAAATATATGCAGTAAAAATTGAAATATTGTAGCGATAAATTATAATAATGATTGATCAAAGGTTGAGTTGAATGGTATGTAAGATATTTACCCCCATAGATACACCCCCTCCATCTATTCGATTCAAGTTGTAATCGATCAACAACTCTTCACCTGGAACTATTGTTTTTGTTGCACATAAAAATATGCAATTTCCTTCAAGTCCCTCAGATATGCAATTTAGTTTCTTAGTTGTTTCCACTGGTCATGTACTATTTATAAAGCCCACAATGTTTCTAGTAGCTTTTGGCCTTCCATCAATATACATAGTTTCCCCTTTATTTTGATTGTTATCTACTAGTTGTATATAATTTGCGGCAACTCCGTATCTCTGCATACTTCACGTATATCGTACAAAAATCAACCAGTGATTGTATTTGTATAATGGTCTGACATACACCATCAATTCAGTTACAGTTCCATATCCAACCTTTACTCCATCCATTGAAAATAACCCCAATCCATGTAAGGACGAAGGAGCAATGCGATACATCCTCCCATATGTGTCCACTTCAGGTAGCTCCTTAGGTGCCCATCGTTTCACTAGACGTCTATACCTCAAGGGAAAATCAATGCCACCTATACTCTGATCATCATAATTACATGACCCTCTGTTGGCAATAAAAAATTGCATGCATATACGAAATCTGTTCCTTACCTTTTCAGATCTAGTTGATCTAGAACCGGTATATCTAGTACAACAAGTCTCACTTTCAACCTCTCTTAGTATATCTTGATCATCACTCGAGGAATATATATCCAACATATACCTATTTGGTGGTACCTACACTCATTAAAACAAGAAGATAAGTTATCATGCGAATATAAGTTTGTGGTACCAACAATCAAAAAAATGAGATGATAAGTTAGCGAGCAAATATTTAGGGAACCCATGTTTTGCTTGGAGAATATACTTGATTCTATTGTATGTAACAAACTTATTGGGGTCCTTGTTTACTTGATTCATATCATACTTGGCATTCCATTATTATTATCTTGGTATGCTTTGGGGTGTGAGTCTTCTCTTTTATAGTTTCATATGGTTACATAGTTGCATATAGTTGTGTATAGTTGCACAGTTGCATATAGTTGAAATATAGTTGCATATAGTTGCATAAGTTGCATTGTTGCATAAAGTTGCATATAGTTGCATAGTTTCATATAGTTGCATAAGTTTCATATTTGCATATAGTTGCATTAGTTGCAATATAGTTGCATAAAGTTGCATATAGTTGCATAAGTTGCATTGTTGCATAAAGTTTCATATAGTTTCATAGTTGCATATAGTTGCATAGTTGCATAAGTTACATATAGTTGCATAAGTTGCATTGTTGCATAAAGTTGCATGTTGCATAAAGTTTCATAAAGTTGCATAAGTTCCATAAAGTTGCATAAGTTGCATAAGTTCCATAGTTGCATAAACTTGCATATAGTTGCATAGTTGCATAAGTTGCATAAAGTTGCATGTTGCATAAAGTTCGCATAAAGTTGCATAAAGTTGCATAAAGTGGAAACCCATGTGTATTTCCACTTTTCATTGATATAGGGGCATGTTGGGTTCCCACGATGGTTATCAAACAAAGAATTATCACGTGGTGAATTCCATCCTTATGTCAGGGTACTTGCTCAAGCAAACTTTTCTCATGAGTACCCTCCTATTTTCTTATGCATATTTTCTTTGCCAATTAGTGTCACCTTATTTTCTTTGTCTTCAATTGTTTCTTTTCCTTTCAATATTATTTCTATTCTATTCCATGAAGTATATCTCAAGCAATGGGGGTGAAACTTAGTTTATGGTTTCTACACTTCATATTGATCATACACATATCCCATCACATATTGGTGTGTAGAGTATTTCATGTTGCATTTCCCATACACAACCTACACTAGGAAAACACTTAGGTCCTCCTAGTGATGGATCATAGTGTGTTGAAATCCCTCACTTTGAGTCCTTTACCTTAGTCTAGATGTGTGATTATGTCTTTCCATGTGATTTATAGTGCCATCATGCATCCCTATTTTGTGTTTATCCTTCCTTGGTCGTATGTTTGTCTATGTAGATGCTTTGGCCAACACATTTAGGTCCCTCCCTTACCAATTATGACCTCTCTTGGGCCTTATGCACTAGTTGGGGTCTTTTTTAGTTGAGGAGACTCCCTTGGGTTCCCAAACTTCCCTAATACATTAGGGCACACTCTTCAATGCATAAAATAAAACCAATTGTTGCGTAGTTGCATAAAGTTGCATAAGTTTCATAAAGTTGCATAGTTTCATGTTGATTTATAAAGTTGGATAGTGATCTAGTGGTGTATAGGAAGAGGCCTAGCACCTTCAAAATGGTCATTCTCCTCCAACTATCCAACTTTAAAGTTGCATAAATTGCATAAAGTTGTGTAAGTTGCAAGTTGAGAAATCAAGGGATTCCACCAACACTCATTTAAATTTATTTTTAATTGCATGCCAATACTTCTTTTAGTTTGTTGATATTGATCTCGCACATGAGGTAGTTTATATCTATGAGGATTTAGGATCAAATTTTCAAGCCTGAATTTGATGTGTAAATATTTATGAAGGTATTGGATCCCTCAATGACTCCTTAGTACTATTGACGAGTTGAAGAAGTTTTGAAATCACCAAACAACCATGCAGGAAACTCAATGTTGCATAGAATAAGAGTTTAACTTTTTTATGAGTGATGGAGAATTCACATTGCAGAATCTCCTTCAATATTTTGTTGTTATCTCTATGAACCATTTTGTCAAGAAAACATCTAAGTCGTTGACTTGAAGGACTTGTTGATTTCCCAATCCATCATTTTTCCTCATGATAGATAAATCACTAAGTCAGGAGACCAAAAKTCCTTTAAAAKTTAGTAATTGAACCTTCATCATTGAAGTAAGAAAAGAAAGGTGTCAATTTTTTTGTATATTTGGATAATTTAGCCAAGAAAAGGAAACTTTCTAGGTTGGGAGGCCAGTGAGTCTCCAAACCTAGTGACTAAACCTTCTTGATCCTTAAGGTATACGATTTACCCCCAAAAGAAAATTCACTTATTCAGTGAGGTTACTCATTGTCCAAACCAACTGATTGAGGTTATTTACCATTGCACTCAACAAATTTCCTCCTTGGGGTAAATCACTCATCTTGTCCTTATTTGTCCTTATGACCTCTCTTGGGACTTGTGCACTAGTTGGGGTATTTTTTAGTTGAGGATCCTCCCTTGGGTCCCCAAACTTCCCTAATCCATTAGGGTGCACTCTTCAATGCATAAAATAAAACCAATTGTTTTGCAGTTGCATAAAATTGTGTAAGTTGCATAAATTTGCGTAGTTGCATGTTGATTTATAAAGTTGGATAATGATCTTTTGGTGTGTAAGAAGAGGCCTAGCACCTTCAAAATGATCATTCTCCTCCAACTATCCAACTTTAAAGTTGTGTAAATTGCATAAAGTTGTGTAAGTTTCAAGTTGAGAAATCAAGGGATTCCACCAACACTCATTTAAATTTATTTTTAATTGCTTGCCAATACTTCTTTTAGTTTGTTGATATTGAGCTCGCACATGAGGTAGTTTATATCTATGAGGATTTAGGATCAATTTTTCAAGCCTGAATTTGATGTGTAAATATTTATGAAGGTATTGGATCCCTTAATGACTCCTTAATATTGTTGACAAGTTGAAGAAGTTTTGAAATCACCAAGAAACCATGCAGGAAACTCAATGTTGCATAGAATAAGAGTTTAATTTTTTTATGAGTAATGGAGAATTCACATTGTAGAATATCCTTAAATATTTTGTTGTTATCTCTATGAACCATTTTGTCAAGAAAACATCTAATTCTTTGACTTGAAGGACTTCTTGATTTCCCAATCCATGAGTTTTCCTCATGATAGATAAATCACTAAGTCAGGAGACCAAAAGTCCTTTAAAATTTAGTAATTGAACCTTCATCATTGAAGTAAGAAAAGAAAGGTGTCATTTTTTTGGTATATTTGGATAATTTAGCCAAGAAAAGGAAACTTTCTAGGTTGGGAGGCCAGTGAGTCTCCAAACCTAGTGACTAAACCTTCTTGAGCCTTTGGGTATATGATTTACCCCCAAAAGAAAAATCACTAATTCAGTGAGGTTACTCGTTGTTGAAACCAATCGATTGATCTTATTGACCTTTGCACTCAACAAATTTCCTCCTTGGGGTAAATCACTCACTTGTCCCTATTTCTCCTTATTTCTCCTTTTCTTCATTGTGGTGACTTTCTTCTTCTTCCTTTGGTTGTTTTTTTCTTTACTCAATGTGTTTTGCTAGTCTAATCATATCCAAAGTGATACCCACAAGTAGATGAGCATTTTACCCACTTCCAGAGTGATGCACACTACCTAAAGACACAAGAGTATCACCACCTATATATAAAATCAATTTATATTCCATTGGGGTTTACAAGGTTGCATTTTCAAGTTTTAATGGTTTTCTATAGTTGGTTGTTGAAAATGAGATTGCGAAACCCTATGGAAATGTATTTTCATCTCTAGATTGAGGATGTAGTTTTTCTTGGTTTTCAAAGCTATCCATCAACCAAGAAAATCAATTTCTCATGTCATAGTTATTAGAGATATGAAAAGCAGAAAATAAATTGATCTGCAAACAAATATAATGCATTTCAATAATTGGGCATCGCCATAGTAAACAAGAAATTTTTATAATGCATTTCAATAACCCTCACATTTGAATAAATTGGGCATCACATTTGAATAATTCATTTGAATAAATTGGGCATCACATTTGAATAATGAATTTGAATAATGCATTTGAATAATGCATTTGAATAACCCTCACATTTCGTATTGGAATTTTTTATGAAGAACTTGGAGAAATGGATTTTGAAGTTTGGCATATCATGTTTCAAGGCATTGTCATTCAGGAGATTGTAAGGAAAAATGGAGTATTGAAAAATCAAGTGAAATCCCTCACCATTTCACCAGTTGGATGCAATGAATTTATAAAACTAAGAGGATATCTGGTATACCTTACTAAGTAGAAATCCAAGCCCATCTAATAAACTAATCCTAGAAATTAAAATATTGGTGAAATTACAATGAATAGAGGTACTCACCATTCTTGGTGCCCTCGTAGTCTATATTTGTGCCCTTGGAGTCTATCTTTGTTCCCTTAAAGTGTATCTCCCCTTCATTCCCTCACAGTCTATCTCAGTGCCATCGAATCAACCTCACATTATATCTATGTGCCCTCGGCTCACCCTCCAAGTCTATAATCGTTTATGGTTTATATCTATTCCCTCAGCTCACCCTCCCAGTCTATCTCCCTCAGCTCTTTGTTCGTAGTCTATCTATTCCCTCATCTCACCCTCACATTCTATCTCCCCTCTGTGTGCCCTAGCAGTCACAGTATATATCCCATCCATGTGCCCTCACATTCTATCTCCTCACCCTCACAGTCACAGTCTATCTCCCCTCCCCGATAGTGTATCTCCTCACCCTCGCAGTCTTCTTTGTGCCCTCAGTTTGTCGCATAGTGATCTCCTTTCCCTTGGTCATGTGCATAGTGATATTATTAGTAATGGGTCTTGGTCGTGTGCATATACAACTCTTTCTTGATGGTGCAATAACCCTCTAGTCAAAGTTACATCCAGATTTGGGTTTTCTAGGAAGATAACAAGCAACATGGACATTGTCACCAAATTTGACTTTGATACATATTGATTTGAATAAGTATCATATGGTGTTTTAACACTTCTTGAAGTTGAGATATGGTCTAAATTTGTGATGAGTATGATTATAAATGAGGCCACATTTACAATAAAAGTAGAGATCAAGGTGGGTTTTTTTTCGTTGGCCACCTATTCTTAAAGAGGACAAGTCTTAAGAATATTCAAATACTCCAACCTTTAAGTTCAAAAGTACCACACACACTAATAATGATAGGGTTGAGAGGAGGCTTGTGTTTGAGTCGCAATGTTACCTTTCCATCTAATTTGAAGCCATAAAATGCTAGCACTCAAGGTCCACATGTTAATGTGATCACTTATGTTTCCACCCTTCTATGTAGAGGAAGGTCCAATTATTCACAATGATTAAAAAACAATCTCCACTACTATTGGAATCTTTACCTAGTCTCGAGGAGGCTATTATTACTTATGATGATGAAGATGAAGCTAGGAAAGAAGTTTTTAAGAAGGGTCTACACATTATTGAAATTATAGATGATAAGGATGGACATGTTTATAATGATTTGGGTTTCTTGATTGAAAATGAAGTTCAATATACTAGTTAGATTCAAAATAATATTAGGATGATGGATACAAGTTTTCTAATGGTGGCCTTGAATAAATTTGCCACAGAAATAAATTTTCTATTGCATTGATGATGAAGGTGACCTTGAGGATTACCTGAATCAAAATAGGTTTCCTCCACTAAATCATTAAATGCACCTAAATAGGAGGAAAATGATGTAGAGGTGAAGGATGATGTGCTAGACCATGTGGCACAACCCTTACATAATATTGCGGTCGTGTCTTAATAAATTCTCATAATTGCTTCCACTAGTGATTTCATCAAAGAGAAAAGAAAGGTCACCATAGATACTGACCAAATAGATCCACTTGGTATGGAAGAGGGTGTCACAATTCCATAGGGTTATCCATATCAAATTTTGACAAGTATTCTTAACATGATACAATCCTAGTTCTCCCTTACACTCTCAAATGTTGACACAAATATATGTCAATTTTATGCCCACTAATGGTTGAATATAGATGCAACATATCCTGTGTGAGAAGGCTTCCAACCACTCATTCTACTCTAAAAATGGCATTGTTGAATTACAATAGGATAAACAAAAAGTATAACTTCAATTGGATGATATGATCGTCGAGAGAGATGTGATCAAGAGGGAAAAGTTGGCATTGGAAGGTGAATTAGAAGAAGTTTTCCATAGGTTTACACATATGTGGATAGAGTTGCATAAGAGTTATCCTTACTTGGAGGATCTTTTTCTGGATGAAAGACATATTATAAGGAGCATGAGCCCTAGTCTTTCAAGAAGAATGCATTTGGTTGATTTCAAGTACAATCGAAGAGTTATGAACTAAATGTTGAGAATTAATAAAAACCAACCTAGTTAGTTGGTTTGGTGTTTTTTACTAATTCCTTATGCATTCTATCTCTATTTTATAAATTCATATGTGAAGGCTAGGAAATGAGTTATCTTGTTATAAAATGAATTAGTTGCTTTCATAGTTGTTGTCTTATTCTATTGTTGGAAAATGTGTAGAGAATACTCTCTTTAATAGTTATAGTGGGTAGATCTAATGCATGAGCACAATGATATACTTTTTGGTGATTAAATATAATGGAAGCATGCACCATGTTGTATTTGTGTTCCAACTTGTTGTTTATATGGATGATGTGAATTTCATGCTTATTCAATTGCATTTTGTGCTAAATGAACTCTCATTGCAATGATGAATGTTGCATATTCTAGTTATTATTAGTATTAATGCATAGAAGTAGATAATGGGAATGAATAATTAGTAATAATGTTCCTCATCTCGATGTTTGCATTTCAAAAAAAAAAATTTAGGAAATGCAACTTGGCTAAGACCTTCCCTGTTTAAGGGAATGATGTGATAGTATTAGACAATGATGCCCTTTGTTGGAAACCCTCATATAGGTTGGTTTATAATACAATCCAACATGTTGGTGTATAAAATGGGGTGAAAGACTCATAAAATTGCATAACCATATCCATTGGGATGCTTCCACAACGACACTAAACTACCAGTCACAAAACAAGGCAAGTTCAAATTTGGCATANTGAGCACAATGATATACTTTTTGGTGATTAAATATAATGGAAGCATGCACCATGTTGTATTTGTGTTCCAACTTGTTGTTTATATGGATGATGTGAATTTCATGCTTATTCAATTGCATTTTGTGCTAAATGAACTCTCATTGCAATGATGAATGTTGCATATTCTAGTTATTATTAGTATTAATGCATAGAAGTAGATAATGGGAATGAATAATTAGTAATAATGTTCCTCATCTCGATGTTTGCATTTCAAAAAAAAAAATTTAGGAAATGCAACTTGGCTAAGACCTTCCCTGTTTAAGGGAATGATGTGATAGTATTAGACAATGATGCCCTTTGTTGGAAACCCTCATATAGGTTGGTTTATAATACAATCCAACATGTTGGTGTATAAAATGGGGTGAAAGACTCATAAAATTGCATAACCATATCCATTGGGATGCTTCCACAACGACACTAAACTACCAGTCACAAAACAAGGCAAGTTCAAATTTGGCATATTATCTCATTTCATTGATGAAGTAGAGTGTGATGTATTATTAGATGTTTTTGATACAATATTTAATGGTATCCTCCACAAGAATCGTTTTTAAGTTCTTTTAGTTGTCTCTTAATAGAGATAAGACTTAATGCAAAAGAACCTTTCAACTTTTGCTATAACTAGATACCTATGCAGCCTCGTCTTCTAAGAATTCTTTGTGAGTATAAAATCCTTGGAAGTAGCTTGTAAATGGCTTGAAATTGTATTAAACTCTTACTACCTCTTAATTAATGTAATAAATTATATTAGTAGGTATATTTATGTGAACACTTGATTCCTTTACCTTTATGAAATATCCCTTCACTACCTTACAAACTTTGTTGCTCGCAAATTGATAAATTTTAGTAGAATATATTGTTGCACCATTAAACATTGATGTTGGATGATTGAATGTTGTGATTAAGATTACACTCGCGCTTGAATTAATGTTAAGGAATAGATGTTAAGTTGATAGATCCTCTCATTCCATGAAATTAATGCAATCTATGATTGTTTCGTAATTTTATTGCTTGCATCTTGTGGATAGAATTGATGATTACCCTTGCGCCTTGAAACTAAAGTTGTTGATTACTCCTGCGTGATAATTATGTGGATGCATGCTTGTTTTAGAATTGTCACTCTTGCGCCTTGGAATAATGTTAATTATTGATGAGTGAGTGTTTTAGAATTTAGATTTCATGTGCACCATGAATATTGTCGATGTACTGAATGATGGAGTATTTAGATTCTTTTGCGCCTTAAAAATAAAACAAAGTTGATCACATTGTGCCTTAACTTATGTCATTGTATGATTGATTTAGTAATTAAATTCTCTTGCGCCTTGGAATTTATGTGATGTGTGATTGGTTATAGAACACTATCACTCCATCATTTCAATCTAGTCAAAGTTCAATTAATGTCTCAAGAAAGAGTCGTCTCTCAAGACAGTGCTGTCATCTATTGCACCTTTCAATCTAGTCAAATTTATTGTGCCATTAATGTAGTCAAAGAACACTATTTCACCTTTCAATCTAGTCAAAGTTCAATTAATGTCTCTTGTTACTCTAGGGTTGTAAAGCCTCATCCCAATTCCCATATGCCTCCAACGTTGTGATCTAATCATTTGGTGACAAGTGTCATGAAGGGTGATGACTAAGAGTAGGGGCAACTTTCAATTCAAGGCTAGGAATGACCAGGCCCACATCAAGTGAAGGAAGAAAATTAATAAGGTACATGTGTTGTCCTATTCCATGTCAACAACAATGCATCCATTCATTGGGAACACTAAAACCCAAACAATGACTCCACTAAATTAGGGTTTATGGTTTACATGATGAATTGATGATGGAAGAAAGTAGGTGTGTGAGTCAAATTTGAGTCCAGAAACCCTCATGTATCATTAAGGCATGTGAATACTCTATCCATGTCAAATTTAAATGCATACAGAAACAGTTTGAAAAAATTTCAACGTTGGCCCCATTCACAGGTCATTGTTGCCCATGTCTAGTCCTAATACAATTTCCTTGTAAAATTTGAATAAAAGATTTGAATAACAAATTCAAAAGAAGTGTAGTTGAATATAGAAAAAAGGAGAGGAATTATGTTTCAACCCAAAGCAAAAACAACAATTTTCGATGTAGATATTGTTTCAAATTTGAACAGAAATCCCACAGAAAAGAGAGGCATATCGGACAATTTTAGACGAAAATCTGACAGATATTTATTTTTCACATGAAATCCCTTGGATGACATACCTACATCGTTGGTATGAGATGTTTTCGAAATTGCTAAATCTGATTTCTGCAATTTCGACAGATTTGCATTGAAAATTCTCATAAATGGTGTTTTTTTATATTTTTCAGTGAAACCTAAGAACCTAGAATCCACACTAACCATTAGCAGAACAATGGCTTATATTGTCAAATTAATGCCAAAATGACAACATTTTTCTTTGATAAAATATTGAGATTGATCATATTTTATTCAAAAACGACAAAAAATTAAATTATGGTTGGCTTATACAAAAATATAAACATAAAAATGTAAATCCTCGGGATGACATATATACATCGTTGGCATGATTAGGTGCAGTTGCGCAGAGCTCCTCTTGGTTTTGATAATAGTTCATTCTCTACTAAACAAGGGAAACCGCGTGAAGGTGGAAGCTCTAATTATGCTCCCCCCTCCCCCCCCCACACATCACTCTCAATTTCCCCATAGTACCTAATTTGAAATTATAAAGAAAATGTATCATATACTATATTATAAAAAATAAAAACATATAAAGATCATATAAAGGATATAAACGCATACCTCTTCTTTTCAACAATTAAATATCAATCATCTTCTTCTTCATCCAACTCAACATTTGTATCAGGATCTGGTTCAGAATCGATATTGGTGAAAGGCTCATTCATATCAACATCATCATCAACGTCATTTTCGCTAATATAGTTATCGATATCATCAATGAGATCATCGTCTGCTACATTTTGATGATCAACTTCTTCAACTTCTTCATTTGACACATTGACTACATTAGCGAGTTGCTCTTGATTTGCATAATCATGATCTTCTTCCTTGTCATTATCTTCATCCTCGACTACATGATTATACTTTATTGGTCTTCCTCTTGGATCATATCTAACAACGTATGACCAACCTACTTTACCAGGTACCTCTGAGTAAAATACTTGCTCACATTGACTTGGAAGAACATAAGGCTCTGTACCTGGTTAAAAGGACCTTGTATTAACCATGGTAAATCCATTATCATGCTCAATAACAAGTCTTTCAGGATCACATTCATGCATCTGTAGCCAGTACCATTTAGCCTCAAACAAAACTATTTTAAAGGAATTAAAATCACACTCAATTATATCCTCCAAATGCCCATAGTACCTATTCTCAGTTTCTTCCAGATTTCTATCAGTTCTAGAGGAAATGTTGGTGACCTTAAACACTACATTTATCCCACAATCCGAGGTTTTCATCTTATCATCCAACATTTTGATACGAAATTTACGACCATTACACCACATAGCCTCGTGATGTTTCAACTCCAACATGGAAAACAAGTAAAAAATATATTTCCAATTAATAAACCTCATATAGGACTTAGTAAATATATATTTCAAAAATTAAACAAACCAAATACATTGAAAATTTGGGAAATAACTAGGAAAATGTGGGTAAAACATTTACTTGCTTGTTTATCTTTTAAACCAAAAGCTAGATCAACTTCCCTTGATGTAAGATCAAGAAATTGATCTCAATGACGATGCAATGTTTTAATCATCTTACTCACCCCTTCCCATGATAACCTACCGAATTATTCTTCAGTATATTCTATCCAATGCTCCATCCAATCAAGGTTGTGTGCAATGTATAAATGTAAAGCATCCCATTCTCGAGCAACTATATGATAACATAACAATTTAATATCTACTGAAGTGTATGAAGTGCATACAAGGAAGTAGTAATCACAAGGGGGGGTTTAAGTCAAGATTGTTGTCGCTCATAACCCTAGATGAGCAATCTATTCTCTACCCCTACCCACTGGATTTTTTACATAGTAAATTAGTTATTGTTAATAAAAGAATAATTTAATATAGTTCAATAGGCAGGAACAAAAAATGTAAAAGATCAGTATGATAAAATAAAATTGGAAAAATAAATGTTTAATATATTAAATCTACGTCAACATCTAATAATTATCTTTTACAATCCTCATTTTACCTTTCCCCAATAGAACCTCCCCTTCAAATTTGTTGATGGAGTCGAGATGCCGAATGCGAGGCACATTCATATTTTCTGCTAATTTAGGTAGATATTGACTAATGTACACCATGCATTGATATACCATATATCTCTCAACCATAGAACCCTCTGGACATGCTCTTTTTCTAACAAAATCCTTCAATGACTTCAAATGCCTCTCCACCATCCACATCAACCTTGTGTGTACTGGTTCACATAATTCAATCTCCTCAACTTGGTGTATGAGGTAGTGTTCTTGTGCATTGAAAAATGTTGGAGGTAGATATTTTTGCATTTGACACATTAGTTGGGGAATTTCTTTCTTCCAATACTGTATATCTTCTTTATGGATTTATTTTGATGATAGCCACCTACAAATGTCGATGTAATAATATAATATCAAGGAATACATAAATTTGCAGATAAAACATAATATGTCAATAAGTTCCGCTACAAATCACATAAGAAGTACATTTTCCTTATAAAACATTACTTACCTCATGTGTTTTCCTAGAACATAAATAATTTGTTTTATGTTGTTGTCAAAGTCATTTGGGAGAGATAAAGGTAGAACATATTGTAACAAAAAACAAATAATTATTATTTGTTTCCAAAAAATGCATACCAATAAGGAAATATATTATAACATACTAATTAACTTAATGAATGTATGCCAGTCATGTGTTCTAACCCCACCAAAATCACCTTTTTTCGTTAATATATTTTGTATGTTCGATGAAAGCCCCGTCGGAAACCTAATTTTCCGAATGACCTATTTTACAATATTTCTCTGTTGCTCCGTCAATAACCAATGAAGACTAGTATTATGTTCACAACCATCGCCATTGGAATTAATAATAACACTTTGCAATGCGTGATTAGCTTCCTGGATGTCACAACAAATCTTTACAATTCTGTCTTTGTCAGTCCTTTCATCTACTATTCACCATAATAAATTTGTTATGTTCTTCCCGATATGCATTGTATCAAATAGATGAACTATTTGTAGGTTCTCGTAGTATGGAAATCTACTGAATTGCATCGGGTAATTTTCATTCCTCGTGGAAGCCCATTTGTGCCTTAACGACATTCATGAAACATCAACAAATTGAAATTAACACGAATTAATCAAACAAAATGAAATTAATACTAATGAAATTAACCAAATATTTATATAATGTGTCATACATAAATAATTTGCATACCTTGACGATTTCAAATATATTCCAACTTCCATAGGTGAGGTGTCATTCTTCGTGGTTTTTTTCTATTATCTTCTTTACCATTGAATTTTGCTTTGTCTGTAGTTCGATAACTATGGTTCTTAGGCAGAAAGTTCCTATACTCATCAAACACTTCCTTTCCTAAACTCCTTGAACAACGATATTTTATCTTGGGACCACAAATTGGGCATGCAAATTTACCCTTTGTTTGAAGACCTACAAGATACATGAATTAATGTAGCGTCGAATTAAAGTTACAATTTAAAATAATGCATGCTATTTTCAATAAATATATATAATATTAAATCACAAAATAAAGTAACAATATACTACAAAAACGTGTTAACGTGGGAGCATCATGAATTGTCCATGATAGTATTCCATGGAATTGAAATCGTTTTTTTCCTTATTGGTCTAGAGATGTCATACATAGTGACGCCAACCCATAACTTCAACAAATTATCGATAAGAGGCTTAATATATACGTTCATATCTTTAAACTGGTACTTACCTAATTGGTTCAACATATTGCATGATTAATTATACTTATCTAGATGTCGTTATATATAAAAGAAATAATTACCATGCACGAAAGAAAGAAAGAAATGAAATATTTTGTCATACTTTAAAGAAAATAAAAGATAATTGAATACCTGGAACAATCATTGCCAACATTGTGTGCTCTCTCTTGATCGAAATCCAAGGAGGAAGGTTATTGTTTATAACAAAAACATGCCACACTGAGTACGTCAAACGAAGCTCTCCAAATGGATTGACACCATCAGTTGCCAACGAAAGTCTAACATTATGAGGTTCTTATTTAAAAATTGGCCACTTCTCTTCGATGTACTTCAATGTAGAACCATCTGCAGACATTTGAAGAACATCGTCTCGACTTTTTTTCTTTGCATGGAAATCCATAAACTGTGCTATACTTTGGCACCTGAACAACTGCTGGAAACGTGGAATTATCGGAATATAATGAAGAACTTTGCGAGGAACCTTCTTTGACGCTTTATCGGTTCGATATCTACTTATTTGACATTGTGGGCATTCATTTTCTAATTCATATTGTCCATAGTATATGATATGATCATTAGGACATGCATCAATAGCTTTATAGTCCATTCCAATTTCTTTCATAATCACAGATATTTCTCAATATGTGTGTGGCAAAATATTTGACGTTGGTAATAGAAATTCACCTAACAATATACAAAATTCAAAACAATAAGTCAATGTAAACAATATTAATCATTAATATCACATCCATACTTATTCACAAATTAGAAAACAATAGAAATATAGGAAAAAATTGAACCTTTTAAGTATTTGTGAACATGAAGGCATAAATAATTAAAAAATTAAATACCTTAGTATATGTGTGAGGCATGTGTTTGATAAACTATTCAAAACCTTCAAGTTCACCAACAACAATATAGCAGATAAAATATTTGTTGTTGAGCCTTAATAAAGAAGTTGACGTGACTTCTCGAGTAGAGGATCAACATCATGACTATCATCCTAGTTGTCCTCATCCATTGGAGCAAATGTGTTTTTTATCAATCTATGTATATCATCTTCCTGATTTGAATCACTAACATTATATCCATCCATATCATCATTAATAACTTGATCAGTAGCTTCAATATTCTGATCTCGAATTTCATCACCCTATAAAGGAGTATTTCTGCTAGTACTTGGAAAATAACTCTCTAGAGGTCGACATTTTGGGGGCATCATCTATATATTTAAAAACAACGTAGAAAAGTTAGTGTGTATAGAAAATATAAAAATATCGATAAGAAATATTACTAAAATTCATGACATGATGACTATTATAGAGAATACATAGTTAAATATTGAATCCTCTTACCAAGGGATAATATTCATAACCCCCTTTGACATGCCCCTTCTCCCTACAATGTCTTTCAGCTGTTGTTATTAAAAGTCTTTTTCTTTGCAAGCCCCTACAATCATGGAAAGGAAAATAACATATTCCATCACCCCTCACCTCTAATGTTGCTCTTAACCGAGCAAGCTTCCTGTCATTTTCGTTCATAGTGACAAATCCTTGTACTAAGAAGTAATTGTCTTACCTTTCTAGTCAATGAAATTTCCCTTTATATTAGATATATAAATAAAACATTTATGTTCCTTACAAAAAAACTAAGCCTCAATGGCTTGATAACATCAAATGAAAAGCCCTCCGGCCAGCTTTTGGAAATGCTTTAAAAAATAGATATGGATTGTCCCGGTGCATGGTCCAAAGTATATTTTGCAAAGAAAGCATACATATCAGAAAGGTAGATCAAGACTAGAAAGAGAGTCAAAATACATTTATGGTTTTAGTTATGCCGAGATTGTTGTCCACCCATGGTGTATAAAGGATCGTTCTGACATGAAGGCAGTCCTGGAAAGCCTTTTTTGAGAGTGTGTTTGCAGCCTTGTTAAAGTCCCTGTATGTATGGTTGAAGGATATGCTATTAAAATGACAACGAAGCTCTTGAATCCGAGCCTTCCATCCCTCTAACGCTACAAAACAAAGACTACCCTTTCCTTTACACCAGTTTATCACCAGCTTTGAATCCCCGAAGATAACAAGAGTCTAAAGACTTAGAAACTTTGCCAAATATAGTGTGGTCCATACACCCAACAACTCTGCCCTATTGTTGGTGTCACCACCTAAATTAAAATTCCACTTTATAAAATGGTTATGATCAATAGAAAGAAATCCACCTGCCCCACTGTTTTTTCCATCCTCGGCAGCCGCTTCGTCAAACCAACACATATGGTTTTGAAGTGGGAGAAAAATTTTGTTCTTTCTTATAGGACATGGCACTTGAAGTTTCTTTTCAACATTATAAAACCGCATCACCTTTGATGCTACTACCAAAGGGAGGGTCGATCCATTATTGAAAAGGAGGTTGTTCCGTTTGAGCCAAGTGCACCAACAAACCATCGCTGGGAAACTGATGGAAGAATGGTGTTGTTTACTGAAAAAAGAGAGGCATTCATCGACCGATTCACCTTCCCATGATAGCTTTGTCCTCAACATACCTTCCAAAAGAGTCCATATTTTTCGAGTAAACGGACAGGAAATAAATAAGTGTTGGTTGGTTTCTTGATTGCATCTACATAAAATGCATATGTTTGGGCCTTCCCATCCCCACCCTGACAATACTTCCCAGGTTAAAAGTTTTGTTTTTAGTAACAACTAGAAAAAAAGTAAGTTGTCAATTTTTTATATTTTAGCTACTCCTTTTGATTATGATATGTTTATTTACAGTGACCTAAAATCCTCACAATTATTTCTTCTAAGACATTTTAACATGCTTTTATTTATTCATTATCGATTAACTATTAAGATTGATATCACTACTGCATTTGGGTCAAATTCTGACGGTGCGTTCGATGCAATTGCCACTTTCTATTGTCAGAAGACTGACAAACCTTAGACCCCCTCAAACGTCATTTCACATGACGTCATTTTTTCGATGACCACGTTTTCGTCTATATTGCGACGTTTCAAACATCATAAGACCGATGTTTCAAACGTGGCAAGAGAGATGTTGCAAACGTGGCAAGACCGACGTTTCAAACGTGGCAATTGAGACATTGCAAACGTGGCAAGTGAGACATTGCAAACGTGGCAAGACCGACGTTTCAAACGTGGAAAGAGAGACGTTGCAAATGTGGCAAGACCGACGTTTCAAACGTGGCAATTGAGACGTTGCAAACGTGGCAATTGAGATGTTGAAAACGTGGCAAGTGAGACGTTTCAGACGTGGCAAGAGAGACGCTTCAAAGGTGGCAAGACCGACATTTCAAACGTGGCAAGTGAGACGTTTCAGACGTGGCAAGAGAGATGTTTCAAAATTGGAAAAAGAGACGTTTCAAAGGTGGCAAGAGAGACATTTTGAAGGTGGCAAGACCGACGGGATGAGGTATTAGCTCCGACGTGGTTGCTATGGGAGCGACACTCTTGGACGTCGCAAGAACGACGTCCATCAGGTGGCAACAACGATGGACAAGAGTTACTAGCTCCGACGTGGTTGCTATGGGAGCGACAATCTTGGA
>SNQJ01S0160411.1:0-20274 GCA_010110895.2 Picea sitchensis
TGCTCATTGGATATAATTGAATGGTTTAAGTATACGTTGAAAAAGGTTTTTAAATTGTACTTGATATTGATTCACCCCCCTCTCAGTATCAACACTCCTAAATCTAGGAAGTCTTTTGAAGATATTAAAGTGGCACTGACCAAAGCTCCAGTGTTGGCTAGTCCAAATTTTACAAAGGACTTTATTTTGTTTTCCTTTGATTCAAAACACATCATTGCTGGTGTTTTTTTGCAAAAATATGAACATAAATTTGAAAGGTCCATAGCCTATTATAGCAGGACTTTGAGAGACTCCCCACTGCGGTATGATATCATGGAAACACATGCATATGCTTTGGTGAAGGCCCTCAAAGAATTCAGAACTTATATCTTGCATTCCCATATCATTGCTTATGTGCCTAGCAATTATGTTAAAGACATTTTGACTTAGCCTGATCCTGAAGGTAGAAGGGGCAAATGGATAGCTGTGTTGTTGGAGTATGACCTCAAGATCAAACCTACGAAGTTGATTAAAGGTCAGGGGATTTCAAAGTTGATGGCATGGTCCAATTTTGATGTCTTGGGAATCAATTTCATTGCTCACCTATCAGCAAATTCAGAAAAAGAGACAATCCCACAGGTATCTCAAAAATTTCTTGATTCTCCATGGTACGCTGATATTATTTACATATTAAGAAATTTACAAGTTCCTCCAAAATTAAGCAAAACCAAAGCCAGATTTTTTAAGTTGAAAGAAGCAAAGTTTTGCATTATAGACCATTCTCTGTATTAGAAAGATCTAGGTGGGATCTTGCTGAATTGTTTGATGGAGGAAGAAGTGAAAAAAGTTATCAAAGAATTTCACAAAGGTGACTGTGGAGGGCACCATTATTGGAAGACCACTGTGCATAAAATATTAAGAGCATGGTTTTATTGGCCTAGTATTTTTTTTGATGTGTACAAGGAAGTTTCAAGATGTCATGAATGCCAAATTTTTGATGGAGAAATAAAGCTGCAACCCTTACCTTTGAAACCTATCTCCGTTGAAGCACCATTCAGGAAATGGGGCCTTGATTTTATAGGAAAGATCCATCCACCATCCTCAGCTCAGAATAGGTGGATGCTGACAGCCACAAACTACTTCACCAAATGGATTGAAGCAGTCCCCAAAATGCAAGCCACTGATATTGTTATTGTTCAATTTTTAGAAAGCAATATTTTGTCTAGATTTGGTTGTCCAGTGATCCAGAATTGGATCACGGGACCAAAATGGGTCCAGGAAGGCCTAAAAATCAAAGTTCTCAGAATGGATTCAAAATGGACATGTGTAGGCCTTGTTGATAAGAACCCAATGTAACTTGAACAGGCTCAAATGAACATTGTATGCTCAAGATATCACGGTCTGCTCATTTCCTCAAACAGGAAAAAAAATGCTAACTGTACAGTCCGTACAATGCTGACATGGCAGTTGACTGTACAGGTCGTACAAGTGACGTGGCAAGGTATGTTGGCGCTGATGTGGAAGGTACGGGTGGACAAGTCAGAGTGTGACATGTGGCATCACTACAAGGGTGACATGTGGCACAGGCTGACGTGGCAAGGTACAATGTGCTAACGTGGCAAGTGTGTTGACTAGGCAGTGTTTGCTGACGTGGTCGAATTACCGTTGGACATGTGGCATACAGGTGGGTGAATAGTATGGTTCCATGTGGCCTAGTCATGGGATGCCACATGGCACCCCATCATTGGTTGATTGATCGTTGGGCAAATTTTTTTATGGAGTGCACTGAAGTCGAACCCGTGACCTCTGGGCATGAGGGCAACGACTTGGCAGGGCCTAGCTAGCCAGCCCGCCCTCGCTTTGTTTCTTAACCCCGAACGTCGCAACGAATATTTAAGTTTGATTTGTTTATAAGTATAGGTGGATAAAGGGTTGGAGATGAGCCCCAGCCCGCAGTTCTGATATATGCATATGACCATACCCTTGGCGGTCCACTCCTCTTGCAACAAGCAGCCCACAATTTCAGCGCCACCACACACCACATAACCACATACCTATGCACTTAGCGCGAGAGATATGGGATTAGCCCCGGTCGATCAAGTTAGCCCGCCGACCAGGGGGTGTAACCATGGACAACACCGTTGGGGGACAGGTATATAATAGTTAGCACGTGGAGCTCTGAACCATGGGCACATGGCAACCAAAGCAACTGAGGGCCAGGAATCCAGGGGCCAGCGCGCCAGGCCATAGTGCTTGGGCACATGCCCACCCTCCATATGAACATGAGCCCTAGGATCAAGGGCTACACCTGTATATTGCCAAATGTGGGTTTTTAAACATTGTAATATGATTTTTAATGATTTATTCAACAGTTTTTAGAGATTTTTTGCCAATATTGGGGGATATTGGTTCCTTTTTTAGGCCAAATATTGGGGAGAAGTTGGGAGGTTGTTACCCACTTCTAGCTTATATAAACCAGAGGTTCTTGGAGCCATGTGAGTTTTGACAATTAAAATTGCAATGAAGTTTTGCCCGCAAAGTGTTGCTAAAGCCTATTATTATAAGACTAAATAATACTAGTAGGTGGGACCCCCTTGTAGATTGGAGATCAAGTTTGGTTCTTATTTGATGTTATGCTACTATTCGACATTGCTTACATGGTTAATGATATCTTGTTTTATTGGATAATGGATAAGGCATATTATACATGGTTCTTTTGGTGCTCCAAGATCAAGTTTTATGTACAACGACCGATGTTATTCATGGTTATCATTGTTGTCTATTATTAGATCTATTACTTGTGACACCTGCAACAGATATATGTTAGTAACAACAAATGAAAGGAAATTAAAAGGAGATTAATCAATGTGAACCAAAATGCAAAAGGGAGAAACTATCCTATACTAACATGCTACACTATATGCATTAAAAAGATTGTGGCAAATCCTAGCTAATATATGATAGCCATGCGATTTATTGAGGTTATATAGAACATAGTTGACATGCATTTCTGTATAGTGGAAATGGTAATATGTGATGTGGGTGGCACTCTTGGCAATTAAGGGTTGTTGGTTTCGATGCATGGTTTAAATTGGATGATTTATTTGATTAGTGGTTGGCGCGTACTAAGAATTGAATGAACTTGAGTGTGGAGGTGACGTGCATTTACTGCATGTTACCCCTATTCCTTCCATTGGTCACCACCCTAGTCGGGCTATTCTTCAACGGAGTTTTACTGAGGTTAGGCTCTGACTTTTGAGAAGAGGAGAACCGTTCGGCCAACTCGCGTTTTAAGGTGTGTTTATTACAGGTATGTCTTTTTTTTGTCATTCATGAGTCTGCTCTGGTTATGAAATGGATATTGGCTCGTATGTACTGGTTTGTGCTTTCCTCGAGTATGGAAACTGTGTGTAAATGTGTTTTTTTTTGGAATAAGGCATTGATGGTTTTCTCTGCAATAATTTTGAATTCGCAGTGATATTGGTCATCCTGGGTGTTAGTAGCCATAAGGGCTCTCTATTATCCTTGCTGGGTTAATTGGAGGGTATTTGTATGGTCTTGGGTGGCTAGCTGTCTTCACACATTCGCATCGTTGTATCCAGTATTTTGGATTTTATGGGGTTTAATGCTTGGAAGCGCTTGTGTCACCACGCATTGTCCACTTGGGCATTGGTTTGTTTTCACCGCTAAAGCTCGCGTAGTGGGTTATTTTGTTCTTTCTCGGCCATGTCTTCACCTCAGCGTTGTGGTTGTTTGACTGAAGAGACAAGAGGGTTATACCCTGCGTGTGTTAAGTATCATTACCAGGCTGAATTAGAGCCTCACTTCTCTGTTATAGCCTCTCATGTCACAGGTTTTCGTCACCATGTCCACAAAGTAAGTTATGGTGTTCTTTGTGTATTCATCGTTGGTCTCAGAGGTTTCACCATTGAAAGGAGTCGGCTCCAACTTTCCCTATGATGGCCAGAGAGAAAACCCTTAACCCCTACGGTCTGAGGGTTGTTAGAGGACACCCTTGTGGAAAAATTGAGTATAGGCTCGCCCATTTGGTTATGTGACATTCGTGTTGGTTTTGGTATCTAGTCAATGCCTGTGTTATTTCAATGGATAAACCCAACATGGTTAATTGGATAGATAAAATGCACATTCGCTCTCTTGTGTTTTATAATCCAGTATTGTCTTAATTGAGAAAGTTACAACCCCACTTCATGTCAATGAGTCGGTATGTGTGGTTTCCACAACATGTTAGGTTAGTTGTTGACTATTACAACAGTCCAAGTGTTTGGCTCAACATTGAATTGGTTGATTGGTTGATACACAGTTACTGTCTTTTTGCACTAAAGATTGTTTGGATGCTAAAACTCGGCAATGGTTACAATTGTTTAATGATGCTCGCGCATAATTCATTTGTATGTGTGGTGTTCCTACACCTTGAATAAATGGTCATTGTAACTATGCGTTTTTGGGGCCAAACGGTTATTTCAACCGAGATGATTGTAGCAATTCCGTCCACTGTATGCATTATGTTTATTTGATTGCATCGTTAAGAATGGGCACAAGTTTTACACAATATGGTTTGGTTACAGTTTGGTTAGTTGAGAAATACTGTCGCTGCCACTTGGTAGTGGATTGATAACTCGACACGATAAGATGAGTTAATGATATCGCGACTGTGTGTTTAAAATTGTCAGAAGAGAATGTTGCATCATGGTGTTTATGGTATGGCTACCCACTATGTATGCTATGGATATTTTTTTGGGGGTGTGCACTGAGAGATAATCACAAGAGTTTTTAAATATGGCTTTGTTGCAATTATATTATTGTATTATGAGGTCGGGTATGTTGTTGTTTCCTCGTGTTAGATGGATAGCCCAAAATTTTGAATGTTTAGAGTCAAAGAAAATTTGGGCTTGTACAACCACAAAAATGCAATTGCGTTTTGTCGAATGGTTGTTTATTTCACAACAGACTATGGGTTGGAGTGATGATTGTTATCAACGTGTTTAATTGACAAGCCATGATCTTTGCAAGATGAATATGGATTCTTGTGTTGACTGTCCATTATGTATGCAATTTAATTATTTAATGAATTAAGAGACAAAATCAAGCACGATTTTTATGTCTACATTTGATGATTGAAATGTTTGGCAGTAGTTGATGAGCATAGTGGAAGAAATTGACTGTGTATTCATTTGGGAAATTGCTCAAGTGTTAAATGAATAAAAACAGAGTTCCCTTACATTTTGTTGTAGAATGCATACTGTCATGTTTTAATGACACTCTATTAAATATTTGATTATGCACAGTGGACTAGTTAATGAACAGAGTTGTTTGACTATGCACAGTGGTTGTTAGTTGGGTCACAATGGTCATTCGGTTTGGTGTATTTCCTTGTACAGAATGAATATATGGATTACTTAATTGATTTTATGAACAATATCCGCTCCCCCCCCCCCCCACCATNCCCCCCCCCCCCCCACCATTATTTTTCTTTTCGCTAATTACAACCCCTTCACCTTCCCATATTCATTTTTCACTCCTTGTTCTAAAATTGATCATAATCAAGAGAATTTATGTGATGAAGCAGTTGGAAGTGGCAGTGTCTTGGTTGAATAACAATGATGTTTTCTTTGGTTTTCATTACAATTGATTATTGTTGTCATTGAGCAGTAACCGTGTTCTTTTCCCCCTCATTATATCATGTTTCACTCAATACAAACCCCTCGCATATCCCAGAACCCTTTGTTCACCCCCTGCTCATCGACAAACAGTTTACCATTTGGTATGGATTGGATTGCATGAGTTTGATATGTTGCTGAGCCAAAATCTATTTCATATTTTTAAAGAGTTGTCATGTATTGTTTAAAAGATTATTTTCTAATCAATCACGCATGCATGGATGAGCTATTCAAATAAAAGGCTGAAAACAGAGGCCTATTATGCCTTTTTCAAAGAGAAGGCCTCTACTGCACCTTCCGCATCTTCAGATAATTCTGGTAAATCCATTTCCTCCCACTTTCATTGGAAGGATGATTGTTATCATATGATCAACAAGATGAGGCTTAAGGATCCCACATAGCCTAAGGCAGGTGCAGAAGGACTAAAAGATGATAGCATCATCAAGGAAAATATGGCCTCACAAATCGAAAAATATGGCTTTTAAGTTTTATTTTATCTATTATTGGTGACAGTTGACTTCAGGAATTTTTGGACAACATGTTTTATTTTTGGACATATGAGTAATATTTTTTGAAAATAATTTCAAATATCATGAGCTAAATTGTCAAAAGTGAATATGTTGATGGGAGTCACAAGGAGGTGTGTTTTTCTTAACTAACTAGTTATGTTATGATTGTTATGAGCTAAAGGGAGTCACAAGGGGTCCCACCTACTAGTTATTATTATTTATAACCCTTATCATGATTATTACTTTTCCCCATAACTAAAAGTTGGTTGAGTCTTTTAATTAACTTAACTAATGAGTTGGTTCAAGTACTTCAACCAATTCTAATTTGTTTAAAAGAAAAAGGAAAGGGAGGAACAAGGAAGGATAGAAGGATAAGCATACTAAGGTTTTCTCTTTGAGTTTATGTTGATATAGTTCAGGTTTCATTCATTCCTTAATTTATCACAAGCCTAATTCTTTTTATGATAGCATGGTCTTATTGTAGACAATGATATTCGGGGCTGAATTACATCATTTAGACACTTGTTTTTCAGAGGTGTTGATCTATCTTTGATAGTCAATGTAGACTTGTCTGTTTGTGAATTAGTTTTCATGACTAACAAAGGCTATTGTGTAGAGTTGAGTGGGCAACAATCTGTGGCAAGTTGATCCAGCTATTAAAGTTCAGTTTTTGATTTTCTATCAGAGGTCATTTTGTATGTTCCATCGGGGATGTTTAACTTTGACTTTGGTCCTAAATTTCTGTGTAAAATTTTGTAAAAGAACGACTCTTTGGTGAATTGGAATGAAATAAAGGATTTCTTTATGTCTCATCTATCTTGATTATCATCTTGGTGTCTTTATTTCTGTCTTTACACTTATTTCAACAACTGTTATATTCAAAAAATTGCATAAAAAGTAAATTTCAAGCAAGCTTTTTATTGATAAAAGACTAGCCTAAGCACTAGTAATTAATATTTGTGAGTTAGGATGTTATTTGTGTTGGCTATAAACCTAGGGTGACATTCCCGTTTATTTTGATTTAGCCAAGCATAATCTGAAAATGCTTGAGTAAGATCATTTCATATATTTTCCTCAACATTTATTTGGCAACCATACAAGGGAGATCTTCGATATCTCTTTGGTTAAATTTTATACTCGATTTTCATCAATACATCTTTCTTTTTCTGTTATTGTTTCTTTGACCTTTTTTTTCTTAATGACTATGCCTTTTGCAAGGCAACCCAATATCGGGCCCGGTCTTCAAGACCATAAAAACATTGCTTTGAATCTATTTAACACCATTCTAGACACTGTCAATACCTGTGTTGAACTTAACCATTTTCAGGAAGCAATTGAACGAGATATTAGTTCTCAAGAACAATTGGACGCTAGACATAGACAACCTAGAAATCAATAGTAACCCTTTGTTTCTTCAAAGTTTTGGACTTTCTTTCATTTCCTTAAACTCTCGTGCTTCTAGAAGAAGAAGAGGCTTGTCACCCGAAATCAATCCTATTGCTGAAATAGGAAGAATGAACGTTGTGTTATCTGCCCAACAAAGTGCTCTAAGGAGAACTTTATCTGATTCATGTAGCTCATCTTTCTTTCCCTCATCTATCATCCACAATATGGCATCTAGTGGTGGCTCTGGTGGCACTGTATGTGCTCCATCTTCTCAATAGTCATGTTATCATCAGTGATTGATATATTATATAGCCACCATATTCCTGTCCAATCTACCACAAACCCCACCAAAGTATGGGATTTTTAAGGTCAAAGAAGACGCCACAACCACACCGTGGCATGTGTCATCTCCTCTTAACCTAGGACCTGTTACTCGTTCACTTCTGAAGTTTAAAGAGCACTTGCCTAAGTTTTCAGGAAATAACATTGTCAGTACAAACAAACACCTGGTGGCATTTTCTAATGCTTGTCATAACATAGGGGCCAACGACAATGATACTTGCATGCGCTTATTCGTCAATTCCTTGGAAGGAAAGGTTGTGGCCGACTTCTTTGACATCCCTCCTAAGATTTTCTCTACTTGGGAGGAGTTAATATATTGGTTCTGCTCCACTTATGGGCAATCTAAAAACCCCACCGAGAAGTTAAGGGAATACAATAACATCACCTATAAATATGGTGAGACCATAAAGTCTTTCAACTTGCATTTCACCAAGTTATACAATCAAATCCCTAAACTTATCCGCCCTCAGAACCAAGACGCTTTCATGCATTACTACAATGCATTGCCTTCCCCCTACCACCATAGGCTTGAAGAAAAATCCCTTGATAATATCGGTTCTGCTCTGCATACTTGCTCAGAGTATGAAGAACAGCTTGAAAGAACAGGTCTTCCCCAGGGAGAATCTATTAAACAGACATACATGTCCGCCCTCTTACAACTAGTACAAGATATGAACAATCACATGATAACATTCGAGCGAAAGGGAACTATCTCCCCTCTCACCCCCAGAGCATTATCCTCTTCTGCACCCCACTTTAGAAATCCGATTGAAAACAATTTTCAGCCTAAAGCTATCCTGCCTCGGAGTTGGTGTAACTTTTGTGAGGAACACCACGAAGAAACCACATGTGAGGTAAAAAAGAGTACCAGAGATAAGATATTTGGTAAAAGACCAGAAGCTACTATCGTTGTCTTAGATTTTGCAGAGCCAGAAGATTTCATGGTCATCAACACTAGGAACAAAGCCTACACTCCCAAGGGAAAATTTGATTCTCCCCACAGTTCTTCTATCCCGAGCTCATCCTCACCCGCTGCTACTCCCCAAATTCCTAAATTTCCTGAGAGTAAAGGGATCATTCCCCCTCTCCCCTCTTCCAAATACAATATCTTGAATTAGTTGGCCAACAACAAAGTAGATGCAACCTTCCTAGACATGGTTGTCGTCCCTGAACAACAGATGCATATGAAACAATTCATGGAAGGAAAAGCTTATGTTGTAGCCAATATTTCCGAAGAGGTAAACAAAGAGGATTCTTCTGTAAATAAAGTAGGTGTACATAACTTTAGATACCATGTAAAAAATCCCCCTTTTTATATTTCTATGAAAATTATGGATAAGGTTGCCCATTGTTGCCTCATTGATGGTAGTTTAGGCCCAAGTGTGATGTCGAAGATTATTATGGAAGAGATAGGCTTGTCTTGTACAAATGAAAATGCCAGAAGTATGCTCTCTTATAATAGTCTACAACAAAATACCATAGGTGAGATTAAGGATGTGACCTTAGTTTTGTGTGCTCATCCTGAAATAAGGACAACCCTCAACATTCAGGTAATTGATATGCCAGTAAGAAATTACTCAATCATCTTAGGAAGAGATTGGAAAGCCTCAATGGGTTGATACCTCTCACTCGACGGAACACATTTATCCCTTCCTCGGAACAAAAAAAACATTATAGTCCTTAGAGAAGGAAGGATATCACCATACATAGAGAGTGTCCTACAGTCTAACATAAACTATATCGAAGAGGACCTAGGAGTGTATTCCATCTTTGCCGAGGAGGATAACATTCCCAGGGACCAATTGATTTAGATGATGGCATGTGGCACATGCACTTTGATGGTTCATGCTATAATGAAGGTAACAAAGTTGGCATTATCTTGATTTCTCTTGTAGGAAAAATCCATAACTTTTCTTACCATTTGGAGTTTGCTTGCACTAACAATGTCACTGAATTCGAAGCTTTATTATTAGGCATTGAAAACACTTATAATCTCTGTTGTGGTCACCTTTCAGTTTTTGGGGATTCCGAGCTTGTTATGAATCTTGTGCGTAAAATTTACTCTCCTAGCAACAAGTTGATGAAACGATACACCCAAACTGCTTGGGCACTTATCTCGAACCTTTTATCCTTCCACATCACTCATGTTAAGAGGGAGTTAAACTCAATGGATGATCGGTTAACAGTTTTGGAAGCCTCCCCTAATCGACAACTTCTACCACACCGACCTGATTGTACCTTTCAATCCCTATATCATCCTCACATCCCTCACAATATAGAATCTTGGCAGGTCTTCCCTAATGATGAGAGCATTTGTGCTTTTATTCAAAATGAACCTTTTAAGCCTAAGTAGATTATATCCATAGAAGATAAAAAAATTCGTAAAGGTTTGACTCCTCTAGAGAGTTCATTTTCTTCGAGTGATGTAGGTAACAAGGAGAAACATAAATAAGAAGAGTCAAGAAGGAAGGTGGGTGAAACCATCTCCTTGAACATTGGAACACCCGAGACTCCGATGAATATTAAAATAGGTGCCAAATTTTCAGATGAAGAGAAAGTGAAGTTTTCCAATTTGCTTGGTGAATTTCAAGATGTTTTTGCTTGGTTTTATGAGGATCTTTGTGGTTTTTATCCTGGTCTTATACAACATGCCATCACCATTCAGGAAGGCGTAAAACCAGTTAGACCAAAAAAAAGACCTATCAACCCTGTGCTAGAAGAAACTATTCGAAAGGAGTTGGAAAAACTCTTGAAGGATGGAATCATCTTTCCGGTAAAGTATTTTGAATGGGTTTCAAATCTAGTTCCTGTTCAGAAAAAAACTGGTCAGATGAGATTGTGCGTTGATTTTCACGCATTAAATCGAGATAGTATAAAAGACCACTTCCCTCTCCCTAACATGGAAATGATTTTGCAGCAAGTTTCAGGGTCACAATTGATGTCCTTACTTGACGGGTTTTCCGGTTACAATCAAATCAAGGTAAAAAGGGCAAATAAATATAAAACCACCTTTATTACTCATTGGGGTACCTTTTCTTATGAATGTATGCCTTTTGTCTTATCTAATGCAGGTGCCACCTTTCAAATATCCATGCAATTAACTTTTGATGATTTGATCGATAAGATCATTCAGATCTACCTTGATGACTTCACAGTTTACTCTAAAATTCGGTCAAATCATTTTGGTCATCTAAGAAAAGTTCTCATGAGATGCAGGAAATTTGGCATTTCTCTAAATCCTTCCAAGTCCATTTTGGGTGTTACCGAGGGCAAGCACCTTGGACACATCATCTCTGATTTAGGAATAAACATTGATCTTGAAAGGATTGTTGCTATCCTTAATCTTCCTGCTCCCACTTCCAAGAAAGAAGTTCAAGCCTTTATGGGGTTTATTAACTTCGTCTGAAGGTTTGTTACAGATTTTGCGGTGATGGTCAAGCCAATTCATAATCTGCTAAAGCAAGATCATTCTTTTTCTTGGACAGATGATGTCGAAAATGTTTTTGAAGGGATTAAGAAAGTAATCAGTTCCGCACCGGTTTTGGCGAAGCCGGATTTTGAGAAAGAATTCAAGATATATACTAATGCCACCGAGGAGGAAGTTTCTGCTGTCCTTATGCAAAATGATGACCAAGGAAATGGAAAACCAGTGGCTTACATGAGTCAAAGTTTGTCTGATGATGAATTTAAATACTCTTTTATTGAGAAACATGCTGTCGCTATGGTTAAGACCGTTGAAAATTTTCTCCACTACATCTTAGGTAAGCATACATTGGTAAATGTACCTTTACCTGTTGTCAAGTTCTTTCTCTCACAGAATTATCTTTCAGGAAAGCTTTCACATTGGCTTTCCAAGATTCACGAGCATGATTTAAATATCATGAATTCTAACACTATCAAGGGACGTGACCTAGCCTTTCACTTGGCTGAGCATGCTGAGAATGGTGAATAAATTGATGAAGAAGATAGCTCCCTTTCAACCCTCTTTTACATTGACGATCAAATCCTCCTTGTGTCTAAACATCTTTGGGACAAGAATTTGGTTTATTATTTACAGAACCAAAGATGGCCAGACAACTTAGACACTCATCAAAGGAGAAGACTCCGTCTTGAATCTACAAGATATGTCATTATAGGAGACTTATTATTTCGAAGATCTGCTAATGGTGTGCTACTTCACTGTGTAAACAATGAAGACACACAAACTGTTGCAAGAATCTCATGGATCTTCAAGATTTGTCATTCATGTAGGAGGTCATTTTTCTGCAAAAACCACTGCTTTCAAGATTATTAGAAAAGGATACTACTGGCCTTCGATATTTCGTGACTCTTATGGTTTTTCAAGGTCTTGTGACAAGTGCCACAAAATTGCTGGAAAAAAATGCCTTTCAACCATGCCATTACAACCTGTCCTGCCAGATTTTCCCTTTTAAAAGTGGGGATTGGATTTTATTGGTCCTATTAATCCTCCTTCTTCATCTGGACAAGTTTTTATTCTGACAACCACACACTATTTTACAAAATGGGCTGAAGCTGTCCCACTTAAGCATTCCACAGACGATCAGGTAATTTCTTTCCTTGAAATAATATTTTTTCTAGATTTGGTCTTCCATTAGAAATTATTACAGACAATGGCCCCGCTTTCATTTCTGGTAAGCTGACTCAGTTTCTAGCTAAGTTGGGGGTTAAACATTTCACCTCATCAACTTATTACCCCCAAGGAAATGGGCAGACCGAGTCTACCAACAAAAATTTGGTAAGAATCATCAAAAGGCTCATTGAAGATAAGCCTCGTCAATGGCACACTCTCCTCACTTATGCCCTCTGGGTAGATCGAACTACCGCCAAGGTAAGCACTAGTTGTACTAATTTTCAGCTAGTTTATGGTCAAGAAGCCCTCTTTCCAACTGAGCTAGAACTTTTTTCCTTAAGGTTGATGCTACAGATCGAAGAATTAAATTCTTTAGACGTTTCACAAAGGATAAATTCTCTACTAGCTTTGGAATAACAAAGGATGTTTGATTTGGATAATATTAAAAGGAAACAGCAAATTGTTAAGAAGTATTTCAACAAGAGTGTCAATTTTAAGGTCAACGAAAAAGTTTTGCTATGGGATTTAACTCACGCTGATAGGGGAAGACATTCAAAATTTTAGAAATTATGGCTGGGTCCTTTTAAGATCGCTTTTGTCTTAGGTACACATTCTGACATTCTAAAGGATTTACAGGAGCGATTGTTTTCCTACATCACTAATGGTTCTCACTTAAAGCATTACGTGGAACCAACTTGAAAAGATCTAATGCTGTCTGGATTGTTTGGATTTTACAATAATTGTTTTCTGTTTTCTGTTTTAAGTATTTCCTACTGCTTCTACTTTTCTGTCACTTTATTTCTGCTATTTTAATTTTCTGCATTTTATTATGTTAGATTTTTGTTTTGACATATTTTTAGTTTCGGTTGAAAATAAGATGTTGGATCAATTTTGCCACAGTGACACTCTTGCGAAGCATTGTTAGTCAATAACAATCAAGCTTACACAACTGTTACGATGTTTCCTCCGAAGGCACCCTTGAAATTGTTATATATTTCCACTGTTGTCTTATAAAGAATTGGTTATCTCTCGTTTCTTCTTGCCATTTCTTCATCCATTGAGATTTTAAGAGCAAGTCTAAAAGTTTTCTCCTTGAAGTTAAGAGCATATTCTAGTTGAATGATTATGCATACAGTGGTAAAACCCCTCATACTTAACACTTTTCATGGAGTATTCCCATATTCCCGGTCATCTTTCCATTAAATCCACTCACTTACCCCAGTTGCATAATTATTTTGGTTCTATCTTCTTGACCCGTTGTTCTTGGTCTGAGAAACCATGAGTTTTGAGTTTTAAATCTATTGAAAACAAATTTCCCTGCGAAGTCGCCAGTTTGTTGATGATTAAAATCACAACAACGTTTTGCCCGCTAAGTGTTGCTAAAGCCTATTATTATAAGACTAAATAAAACTAGTAGGTGGGACCCCCTTGTAGATTGGATATCAAGTCTGGTTCTTACTTGATGTTATGCTACTGTTCGACACTACTTACATGGTTGATGATATCTTGTTTTATTGGATAATGGATCAGGCATACTATACATGGTTCTTATGGTGCTCCAGGCTCAAGTTTTATGTACAACGACCGATGTTATTCATGGTTATCATTGATGTCTATTCCTGGATCTATTACTTGTGACACTTGCAACAGATATATGTTAGTAACAACAAATGAAAGGAAATTAAAAGGAGATCAAGCAATGTGAACCAAAATGCAAAAGGGAGAAACTATCCTATACTAACATGCTACACTATATGCATTAAAAAGATTGTGGCAAATCCTAGCTAACATATGGTAGCCATGCGATTTATTGAGGTTATATAGAACATAGTTGACATGCATTTCTGTATAGTGGAAATGGTAATATGTGATGTGGGTGGCGCTCTTGGAAATTAAGGGTTGTTGGTTTCGATGCATGGTTCAAATTGGATGATTTATTTGATTAGTGGCTGGCGCGTACTAAGAATTGAATGAACTTGAGTGTGGAGGTGACGTGCATTTACTGAACGTTACCCCTATTCCTTTTGCTAGCCTCCACCCTAGTTAGGCTATTCTTCAACGGAGTTTTGTTGAGGTTAGACTCCGACTTTTGAGCATAGGGGAACCGCTCGACCAACTCACATTTTAAGGTGTGTTGATTACAGGTATGTCTTTTTTTTTCCATTCATGAGTCTGCTCTAGTTATGAAATGGATATTGGCTCAGATGTATGGGTTTGTCCTTTCCTTCAGTATGGCAACTGTGTGGAAATGTGTTTTTTTTGGAATAAGGTGTTGATGGTTTTCTCTGCAATAATTTTGAATTCGCAGTGATATTGGTCATCCTGGGTGTTAGCAACCATAAGTGCTCTCTGTTATCCTTGCTGGGTCAATTGGAGGGTTTTTGTTTGGTCTTGGTTGGCTGGCTGTCTTCACACATTCACATCGTTGTATCCAATCTTTTGACTTTTATGGGGTTTAATGCTTGGAAGCTCTTGTGTCACCGCGCATTGTCCACTTGGGCATTGGTTTGTTTTCACTGCTAAAGGTCGCGCAGTGGGTTAATTTGTTCTTTCTCGACCCTGTATTCACCTCAGCGTTGTGGTTGTTTGACTGAAGAGACACAAGGGTTATACCCTGCGTGTGTTAAGTATCATTACTAGAATGAATTAGAGCCTCACTCCTCTGTTATAGCCTTTCCTGTCACAGGTTTTTGTCACCATGTCCACAAAGTAAGTTGTGGTGTTCTATGTGTATGCGTCGTTGGTCTCGAAGGTTTCTCCATTGAGAGGAGTCGACTCCATCTTTCCCTGTGTTGGACAGAGAGAAAACCCTTAACCCCTTAGGTCTGAGGGTTGTTAGAGGAGACCCTTGTGGAAAAATTGACTACAGGCTCGCCCAATTGGTGATGTGACATTTGTGTTGGTTTTGGTATCTAGTCACTGCCTGTGTTATTTCAATGGATAAACCCTGCACAGTTAATTGGATAGATCAAATACATAGTCGCTCTCTTATGTTTGATAACCCAATATTTTCTTAATTGAGAAAGTTACAGCCTCACTTCATGTCGATGCGTTGGTATGTGTGGTTTCCACAACATGTTAGGTCGATTGTTTTCTATTACAACATTCCAAGTGTTTGGATCAACATTGAATTGGTTGATTGGTTGATACACAATTACTGTATTTTTCACTAAAGATTGTTTGGATGCTAAAACTCGTCATTGGTTACAATTGTTTAATGATGCTCGCTCATAATGCATTTGTATGTGTGGTATTCCTACATCACGAATAAATGGTCATTGTAACTATGAGTTTTTTGGGGCCAAATGGTTATTGCAACTGGGATGACTATAGCATATCCATGCACTGTATGCGTTATGGTTATTTGATTGCATTGTTAAGAATGGGCACAAGTTTTACACAGTATGGTTTGGTTGCAGTTTGGTTAGTTGATCAATACTCTCACTGCCTCTTTGTAGTGGATTGATAACTCGACACGATAGGATGAGTTAATGATAACGTGACTGTGTGTTTAAAGTTGCCAGAAGAGAATGTTGCATCGTGGTGTTTATGGTATGGCTTCCCATTGTGTATGCTATAGATATTTTTTTGGGGTTGCGCACTTTGAGATAATCACAAGAGTTTTTAAATATGGATTTGTTGCAATTCGATTATTGTATTATGAGGTTAGGTATGCTGTTGTTGCCTCGTGTTATATGGATAGCCGAACATTTTGAATGTTTAGAATCAAAGAAAATTTGGGCCTGTACAGCCACAAAAATGGAATTGCGTTTTGTCGAATGGTTGTTTATTTCACAACAGACTATGAGTTGGAGTGATTATTGTTATTAGCGTGTTTAATTAGCAAGCCAGGATCTTTGCAAGATGAATATGGATCCTTGTGTTGACTATCCATTATGTATGTAATTTAATTATTTAATGAATTAAGAGACAAAATCAAGCATGATTTTTATGTCTACAATTGATGATTGAAATGGTTGGTAGTAGTTGATGAGCAGAGTGGAAGAAATTGACTGTGTATTCATTTGGGAAATTGCTCAAATGTTAAATGCATAAAAATAGAGTTCTCTTAGAGTTTGTTGTAGAATGTATATTGTCATGTTTTAATGACATTGTGTTAAATATTTGATTATGCACAGTGGACTAGTTAATGAATAGAGTTGTTTGACTATGCACAGTGGTTGTTAGTTGGGTCATAATGGTCATTCGGTTGGTGTATTTCCTTGTACATAATGATTATATGGATTACTTAATTGATTTTATGAACAATATCCACTTTTCCCCCCCCCCCCACCATTATTTCTCTTTCCGCTAATTACAACCCCCTCGCCTTCCCATATTCATTTTTCACTCCCTGTTCTAAAATTGATTATAGTTAAGAGAATTTATGTGTTGAAGCAGTTGGAAGTGGCAATGTCTTGTTTGAATAACATTAGTGTTTTCTTTGGTTTCCATTATAGTAGATTGTTGTTGTCATTGAGAAATAACCGTGTTCTTTCCCCCCTCATTATATCATGTTTCTCTCAATACAAACCCCTCACATATCCCAAAACCCTTTGTTCACCCCCTGCTCATCGACAAACAATTTAACAATTGTAATGGATTGGATTGCATGAGTCTGATATGTTGCTGAGCCAAAATCTATTTCATATTTTTAAAGAGTTGTCATGTATTGTTATTTAAAATATTATTTGTAATCAATCATGCTTGTAGGGATGAGCTATTCAAATAAAAGGCTAAAAACAAAGGCCTATTACGCCTCTGTCAAAGAGAAGTTCGCTACTGCCCCTTGCGCATCTTCAGATAATTCTGGTAAATCCGTGTCCTCCCACTTACATTGGAAGGACGATTGTTCTCATATGATCAACAAGATGAGGCTTAAGGATCCCACACAGCCTAAGGAAGGTGCAGAAGGACTAAAAGATGATAGCATCATCAAGGAAAAGATGGCCTCACAAACCGAAAAATATGGTTTTTAAGTTTTATTTTATCTATTGTTGGTGACAGTTGACTCCAGGAAGTGTTGGACGACATGTTTTATTTTTGGACATATGAGTAATATTTTTTTGAAAATAATTTCAAATATCATGAGCTAAATTGTCAAAAGTGAATATGTTGATGGGAGTCACAAGGAGGTGTGTTTTTCTTAACTAACTAGTTATGTTATGATTGTTATGAGCTAAAAGGAGTCATAAGGGGTCCCTCCTACAAGTTATTATTATTTATAACCCTTATTATGATTATTACTTTCCTCCCTAACTAAAAGTTGGTTGAGTCTTTTAATTAACTTAACTAATGAGTTGGTTCAACTACTTCAACCAATTCTAATTTGTTTAAAAGAAAAAGGAAAGGGAGGAACAGGGAAGGATAGAAGAAGAAGCATACTAAGGTTTTCTCTTTGAGTTTATGTTGAGATAGTTCAGTTTTCATTCATTCCTTAATTTATCACAAGCCTAATTATTTTTATGATAGCAAGGTTTGATTGTAGACAACAAGATTCGGGGCTGAATTACATTGTTCAGACACTTGTTTTTCAGAGGTGTTGATCTATCTTTGATAGTCTGTGTAGACTTGTCTGTTTGTGAATTAGTTTTCATGACTGACAAAGGCTATTGTGTAGAGTCGAGTGGGCAAGAATTTGTGGCAAGATGATCCAGCTTTTAAAGTTCAGTTTTTGATTTTCTGTCAGAGGTCCTTTTGTATGTTCCATTGGGGATGTCTAAGTTTGACTTTGGTCCTAAATTTCTGTGTGAAATTTTGTAAAATAACGAATCTTTGGTGAATTGGAATGAAATAAAGGATTGATTTATGTCTCATCTATCTTGATTATCATCTTGGTGTCTTTATTTCTATCTTTACACTTATTTCAACAACTGTTATATTCAGAAATTTGCATAAAAAGTAAATTTTCAGCAAGCTTTTTATTGATAAAAGACTAGCCTAAGTACTAGTAATTAATACTTGTGAGTTAGGATGTTAATTTTTTTGGCTATAAACCTAGGGTGACATTCCCGTCTATTTTTCTTTAGCCAAGAAGAATCCGAAAATGCTTAAGTAAGATCATTTCATATCTTTTCCTCAACAAGGAGGAGGTTTAGAATAGGTTTATGCTGAAGGATTGTTGAGCCAAAGCCATTTTTATGCAGAGAAGCCATTGAGGAGAGCACCTTTGTGGGCCATTTCTGGGAGCTTCGTTCATCCGATTTTAGTGTCGTCAGTTTTGTTAGGTTCTTGAGATCTAGTAGAATAAGACCAGATTAGTTTGTAACCTTTTCTCCACTATTATGATGTACTTTTAAATCATCAAACAGAAATAATAAATCCTCACCCACTGATACAAAGGCTCGGAGACGTAGGCGAGATTGTCGAACTCCGTTATCAACTTCTCTTATTATGGTTTGTTGTTCTTCATGCTTATGTTCAGATCTGTATATGTTTATATGGATGCCATGATTCTTCGTTAATTCTTCCCCTTTCATTCAATTCCTAAATGGTTTAATAAATCATGCTTAAAATGTTGGCAAATATTTAACAGACAGCAAATGACAAATATTTAACAGACAGCGAATTCTTGTCATTGATGGAAAGTACAAAAATGAAGATGGAATGAGTACAGGAAGTTTGTAACTGACAAGAAAATAGAAGATAAGTTCAGGAAGATCGAATGATCGAAGGCAACACAACATTGATCGAATGATCGAAGGCCCGTAAAGTTTGAGAATCATTTCTGATCATTGGATCCCATTCAAAATTCCCGAAAGAACGAGGGCCATCAGATTTGAATGTAGACAAGAAGAGTGCTAAAGAGGAGGACAGATCTCAAACCTTAGATCCAAGCGCAGGACCCGACCATCGTTGGATCAAGGAGAACTTGCACACTTTTTAAAGTACAACAAAGAGAAGCGGGCGTACAAAATTCCGAAAGAAGGAGGACCGTCCATTTACGGGTAAGACACGTCGGGATAGATCATCATTTCGCTGACTGGAGAGTCAAAGGAACAAGGTTTCCTAACCTCTTGAAATCACGATTTAATCTGAGCCGACAGATCAAGGTTGAATCTGGACCGTTGATTCTAGTCCATGTCAGAGTTTCGCGGATCGAGAGTTGGAGATGTCAAGTAATATCAACCATAGGAATCTCGAAATCGCGATATGCGAAATCGTGATTTAATCTGACCCATTAGATCAAGATGTGATTTGGACCATTGATCTGACTCCATTACAGAGTTTCGTGGATCGGGACTTTGAAGTTACAAAAACACTGAACATCAAGAATGTCGAAATCGCGATTCAATCGCAGTCGTTAAATCAAGATCAGATCTGGACCATTGATCTAACTCCATATTGGAGTTTTGCGAATCTCGACATTGAGAGGCAAAGAAAACATTGCAACATGAATGTCAAAATTGCGATATGCGAAATCGCGATTTAATCTGAGCCGTCAGATCAAGATGTGATCTGGACTGTTGATCCGACTCCATTACGGAGTTTCGTGGATCGGGACTTTGAAGTGATAAAAACACTGAACATCAAGAATGTCGAAATTGCGATATGCGAAATACCGATTCAATCTTAGTCGTTAAATCAAGATTAGATCTGGACCATTGATCTAACTCCATATCGGAGTTTCACGAATCGCGACATGGAGAGGCAAAGAAAACAATGCAACAAGAATGTCGAAATCGTGATATGCGAAATCGTGATTCCATCGCAGTCGTTGAATCAAGATCAGATCTGGACCATCGAATCATAGGACATGTGGCAAGCGATTGAAATTTCGCTGACTTGG
>SNQJ01S0160412.1:2665-20623 GCA_010110895.2 Picea sitchensis
TGGGAGAACTCACATGTTGTTGCCGATTAAGGATAAAGAAACGAAACCAGAAGTGAGAAACACTGTACTTCTCATGAGTGGGAAGGAAATTCTTAATGAGGTTAAGAAGAAGGAAGTTACACAATTCATCGTGGTCAGGAAGCCTATAATTGTGTTGCCAGTACAAGAGTGGATGATTTACCAGAGGAAATCCAGAAGTTGCTTGAAGATTTTTCTGACATAGTAGTGGACAAACTACCTCGTTCGTTGCCACCGAGCAGAAGTATAAGTCATCACATCGATATTATACCTGGAGCTAGTTTACCAAACAAAGCAACGTACAGATTGACGTCGTAGGAGAATGAGGAGGCCAAGAGACAAGTCTAGGATTTAATGGACAAAGGGTTGATTTGAGAAATCTTGAGTCCATGCATTGTTCCAACAGTGCTTAGCCGAAAGAAAGATGGAGGTTGAAGGATGTGTACAGACTCAAGGGAAATCAACAATATTACCATTAGATATAGATTTCCATTGCCAAGGATGGATGATTTGATGGATTGCTTGAGTGGAGAAAAGTTCTTTTCAAAGATTGATTTGAAAAGCGGTTATCATCAAATCCGAATGAGAGAAGGTGATGAATGGAAAACAACATTCAAGACGAATGAAGGGTTGTATGAATGGCTTGTTATGCCATTTGGCTTAACAAATGCACCTAGTACTTTCATGAGATTGATGAATGAAGTCCTGAAAGAGTTTATCGGGAAATTCGTCATCGTATATCTTGACAATATATTAATTTTCAGTAAGATTGAAGCAGAACACTTGAAGAATTTAGCTACAATGATGAGGAGGTTATAGCAAGAGAATTTGTTGATAAACATGAAGAAATCAACATTTATGAAGACAGAACTCATTTACCTGGGTTTTGTTATCTCTGCAAATGAGTTGAAGATGGATCTGGGAAAGGTGGAGGTGATCAAGAATTGGCCATCGCCGAGGAGTATATTTGAAGTTAGAAGCTTTCATGGATTGGCTAGTTTCTACAGGAAATTCATCCAAAATTTTAGTGGGATTAGCGCACCAATGATGGACATGGTGAAGAAAAGGCACAAATCTTTTCATTGGATAGAGGAAGCAGAAAAGAGTTTCAACCTGCTGAAGAAGAAGATCATGAAGCAGCCAATTTTGGTTCTGCCAGATTTTAGCAAGACATTTCAGGTCAAGTGTGATGCGAGTGGATTTGCAATTGGAGCGGTCTTGAGCCAAGATGACAGGTCGATCGCATACTTTAGTGAAAAACTGAATGAAGCAAAGATTAAATATTCAACATATGACAAGGAATTTTATGTTGTCATACAAGTGTTGAAGAAATGGAAGCATTATTTGGTTCCTAAAGAGTTTGTTTTGTACAACGACAATCATTCTTTACAATTCGTAAATCAACAGGACAAGTTGAACCAAAAGCATGTAAAATGGGTTGAATACATGCAGAATTTTACTTTTGTAATTAAGCATATTTCTGGAACTGCTAACAAAGTTGTTGATGCTTTGAGCAAGAAATGTTTGCTTATGCAGGAATTCAGAGTCAAAACATTGGGTTTTGATAACCTCAAGTACATGTATAGAGATGATCCAGATTTCAAAGACACGTATGAGGCATATGAGAATCCAATTCGCAGGGACAGAAGTCAATGGAATGAGTATATGATCTAGGATGGATTATTATTCAGAGGCAATCAATTATGTATTCCAAAATGCTCCATGAGGGAGAATATGTTGAAAGAAAAATACAGTGGAGGATTGGTCGGACATTTCGGTCATGATAAGATGTTCTCAAAACTGAGTGGCTCATATTTTTGGCCAGGAATGAGGATAGATGTAAAACTATTTGTGGACAGATGTAGAATTTTTCAGCACACAAAAGGAAGAAAGCAAAACACAGGGTTGTACCAGCCATTACCAATACCTGAGAGGTTGTGGGATGCAATGAGCATGGATTTTATATTGGGGTTGCCAAGGACACAAAGAGGATTTGATTCAATCTTTGTAGTGGTAGACAGTTTTTCAAAGATGACACATTTCATACCATGCCAAAAAAATAGTGACGCAACTCATATTGCGAACCTATTTTTCAAAGAAGTCGTCAGACTTCATGGTTTGCCAAGGAGTATTGTTTCATATCGGGACACCAAATTCGTGGGACATTTCTGGAGGACTTTATGGAAAAATATGGGGACAAATTTGTCTTTTAGCTCAGCTTATCATCCTCAGACGGATGGGCAGACAGAAGTTGTAAACAAAATCTTGGGGGATCTGTTGAGGAGCCTAGTGACTGAACACCACAGTCAGTGGGATCACATTCTGCCATAGGCGGAATTTTCTTACAATGACTCATTTAACAGAAGCATAGGGCAGAGTACTTTCCAAATTTTTTATGGAATGCAACCAAGGGGAGTTTATGAATTGAAAGATTCAGAACAGAGTGAATTCAGAAGTGCTAGTGTAGAGGATTTTGCAGAAGCAATGAAGGAGCTTCATAACCGAGTTAAGGAGCGATTGCAAAATTCGATTCAAGAGTACAAGAACAGAGCAGATCAACACAGACGAGAACTCCAGTTTGAAGTTGGTGATCTGATTCTTGCACATCTGAGGAAATAATGGTTCCCAAGAGGAACATATAACAAACTGAAAATGAAGAAGATTGGACCATGCAGAGTCTTGAAGAAATTTGGGGAAAACGCATATGATATTGAATTACCCAATGGGATCAAAATTTCACCGATATTCAATATCTCATATTTGTACCCTTACAAAGCTAGAGAAACAGGAGAAGAGAATGAACAAACAAAGGTTCAGTGGACTAAACAAATGCCTGTAGCTGAAAATCCACAGATGGAAAGTATACTTGACAAGAGGGTCAAGAAGAGGACCAGGAGAAAATAATACTTTGAATACTTGGTCAAATGGAAGGGACATCCAATTGAATATGCCAGCTGGGAAAATGAATCATAAATTCATAAGCATGGACAAACCGTGCAAGAGCTCATGAACAGGAGTTCATGAAAAATTTCAAGCAAGGGAGTATGATGCAGGAGCAGCGCCAGCAGCAAGCGAGCGTGAAGGGGAAGACAGCTGGAAAGCGCAACACGCATTTTTCGCGTTTTGGAATGTTTTTGAAATATTAATGTAATAGCTAGAAGGCATACCTTGCATTGATATTTTGGAGGATGTAAATATATCTTGAGCGATTTCTCTCATCTGTAAAACATTAAGGCATTTATGTGTAGTTAATGAAAGTAGGTAGATTTAAATTCCAGATTAGATAGTTTAGGAGCATAGGAGGGAAAACCGACTATAGACACCCTCACCTTTGTATCATGGTAACATTAGAGAGAGAGAATTGTATCATTGAGCATAGAGAAAGAGAAGATAGATTTGTAGCAGAAAGTTGTAGAGAAGAACCCATGTACAGAAGTTCTGAATTAATATATGAAGCTTTGATTCAGATTCATGGTGTTATGATGCTTTCTATGTACACATGTTGAATGGTATGCTTATGGTTGTTTATTCTCTATGTTATGCATTTGATTTAATATTGTGTGAATGTATGATTTCATGTTGAATGTTTGAAGTCTGAGAGAGAAAGAATGAGCTTCAAATGTTTCTCTTCCTGAGTGAGAAGTTCCTGCAAGGAGTGTAGCGAAATCATCTACAAGGAGTGCGTTGACGAAGGTTCAGAGTTTATCTCTGAAAGCTTAGGAAGGATACCATTGTTCTCATTCCTGCAGAAGTGCAAGTGAAGCACAGAAGCCATGCAAGGTGTGCGGAGGCTGGTTGAAAGCTGAGAACTTATCAACCAAGGGGAGAGTTGGAGGATTGTTGTTGCATAAAAGTGCACAGAGTCGAGAGAATCAAATACCTAGAAATATTTGAAGGTTTCCACAAGGAGTGCACACAAAAGTCTTCTTGAAGACTCGAGTTTGCAAGGAAAGCTCAGGAGGGTTAGTGCCTTTGAGATAAACAAAGGGGAGATGAAGAAAATTCGCTTTGTAAAATTTAATTCCCAGTGGAAGAACTTTGGTTATTTCGCAGGAGTTATCAAGGAGCAAAGAGCGGTCGAAATTCTCTGTGGAGAATTCCTGAAATCACAAGGATCGTAGGATCCAGAGAAGTTGCAGGGTGGTTAGAGGCAAGAGAGCTTACCACTCTAGGATCTAGAATCAACATGGATTGTTGATCGTGCTTTGACAAGCCATTGGATCATTTCAGCATTTCAGGGATCCCAACGAAAAGGAGTGAGCACAGTGAATGAAAATCTCGAAGTCGCAAGTTGCGATAGGAATTGGATTAGAATTTCGGGATTTCGGAACTTCAGGTGTCGCGAATCGGAGGAGACAGCGCTTTGGGAGTGAGAGTCCCGAAAACCCAAAAGAGTGACAAGTGGCAGGAGTCTACGTCAAAGGTAGAAAACCGCAAGGACAACAGGTGGCATGTCTTCGTCAATTGGCAGAGTCAAACCTTATGGACCGTTTCGGGGTTCGTAGGTTGAAGGACGGAGAGCCTTGCATTTGGATTCACGAAATCATGAAGTCCGTAATCCCGATGAAGTGAGAAGCCCGTTGAAAAGTCAACCTTTTTCCAAGTGCATTGGAGTTTGTAAATTCGGGTTTCGAAAGTTGTAGGGACAGGAACCCTTGACATCAAGAATCGCGAAATCACGAAACCCAAAGTCCTGAACTTGCAAAGGGCGGGATCCTATTTCGGGTCAGGAGATTTGGGTTGATGCTTCATGTTTGATCATGCGGACATACCCATAAGGACCCGTGGATACACTGGTGTGTGTGAAGGTTATTTCTCGAGGGGAAACCAAAGACTCAATTAGACTCAAAGGGTAGATTAGAATGATCCTATGCGGACCTTGGACCAAAGGGTTTGGGGGTCTGCGTCAAGCCTGTATTCTCATAAGTGAATACACATAAGTGATTTGCAATGAACTATTCTCTATGTTATAAAGAGAAATTTATTAATGACATGCAACTCATGATGGCATGAAACTCACATGCAACTCACATGCAATAATTAATTACCCCTCCAATAATTAGTTATCCGTGCAATAATTAACTATCCCTACATTAATTAATTATCGTATGTTTATTGCTAATTTACTTCGACATGCAATGATTAATTATCCCTCCAATAATTAATTATCTTTTGTTTACTGCCACTTTACTTCAACATGTAAATTTTCACATCAATGACAACCAATCTCAATAATTAATTATCCCTACAATAATTAATTAATATTTCAACAATAATTCTCAACAATTAATCTTTCATTAATTAGTCCCTTGTTGCAACCACTTTGAATGGTCAACCTTCTTGATGACCTTCTGGAGGCTTCTATAATATTCTTGAGGGCCCTCCGACTTCAAAGATCCATATCTTCTCAACCGTGAGGAAATACGTGGTGTAGTAACCATATATGATAGTCCTACCTGCAAGTATATTGACTTTCATGTCTTTATTCCTCGATCAATTGTGGGTTCCATGACCATGACCAACTTGTCACTGAATCCTCTCACATGGATCATATACCAAGGGCACATCTCAACCAGATGCCCACCATCACCAACACATTCCTCTACCAAGCATGTACTAACGTCACCAACATACCATCACAAGATATGTTCTTGTACCATACCATTTGCCAACCATGCACATCAACCTATACCATGATCTATACCATAACAAGTGTATACCTTAACAATGTGTCAATATCAATGGTAGACCTCTAACACGACAAACAACTATCCAACAATATCATCCACAACTCTATGGATTCCATACTTCTCCAATGGTTAACATAAATATATGATATAACTCTCCAATGGTTGACATAAATATCTATTATAACTCTCCAATGGTTGACATCAATGACAACCAACTATCCAACAATATCCCCCTTTTTCATTGATGGCAACACTTAGACATGGAAACACCATGCTCATGCTCCCCCTATGACCATCACTCCCCATCAATTTTTCTATCTCTCCCCCTTTGACATCAATGGCAAAGGGTATCTTCCTTGGGGATACTCCCCCTGTCTTCGTGCCTCTTTTCTTATTTCCCCCTCTGACATCCTAGGCAAAAGGGTAACTCTCTCTCTAGGGTTACTCCCCCTATTTGAGATTTCCTTGGGGTTTCTCTCCCTATATTCACTCTTCTAATCTCTTATTTGACTATTTATATCTCTTGAACTTCCTTTTGGAGTTTTTATCCATTGGTGCTTCCTCTTGTAAATCACTAACATATATAAACGCATTCAAAGTTTAAGCATTCAAATATTTCATTATAAAAATAAAAAAACATCCAACTGTATTTGGGTTAGTCTCTAAACCAATCTGTCCTGAATTCATGTTCTCATCCACTGAAGTATATCTATCCAATCCTACCAAGTGTTTTATGAATCCATCCTTCTCCATGTGACCCATATTGTTCATGACTCTGTGACTCAATTGTCTACAATGTTGACCCATTTGTCATTGAACCACTCTGAATCAAACATCTCTAATACCACTCTGAAACACTTCATGCTATTTGAAGGATATATCTTTGAACTATAATAGTTGATGCATAGACTCCCCCTGTTCAATATTCATATTACCTAGGAGTCTCCAATACAGATAGCTCAAAAACATATCCTATCTAATGCGGAGTAATCTTCCTCTTCATCATTTTCCTCTTCTTCCTTAAATCTAACATCTTTCTCTTTGCCTCTCGGTTCATCATGATTTTGCATTGCTGCAAATCTTGTTAGTACAATATCTGGGACCTAGTTTTCATTCGCATTTTCTTTTTTGTTTTCATTTCTTCTCAAAACCTTCCTGTGTGTGATAACTTATTGTTTCCTTGTATATTTAGCATGATCTTGTACTACTACAAATCCTGAGAGTATGACTTTTGGGTGTCCTTCATTCATCAGTTCTTCATTTACATGTTCTTGTTTTCTTTTCCAAATATTATTATATCTAATATTTTGTTTATCTTTTATAGAGGTATCCATGATTCTTCTACAATCACCAACTATATGTCCATAGTTGTGGAATTTGTAGCATTCTACTTCATTGCTTAATGAACCAAAATTGATTTGGTTTTTGTTGTATGCTTCATAATATTTTCTGTGATAACTGTTATTTAAGTACCCCACATAGTTACTTATGTTCTTGGGATAGACTCTGCAGTTTACAACTTTATGTCCAAAATTAGCACAATTAAAACAATGACCATAAAAGAATCTTTGATACCTAGGAATAGATGATCTTATGTGTGATGCACTCCTTCTGATTTTGTCTTCTTGAGTCTTCTTTACTTCTGGAATTTTCTTCTTTGGGGGCATACATTCTTCCTTCTTGACATATATGTGAGCATGCTCACATATATGTGAGAATTTTTGACAACCTATGCATAGCTTCTTTGTTCTACTTCCTGTTCTATTTTCTTGGATCTCGACCCTTTCTCATTTTGTACTTTATTGTATCCTAGACGGAACCTGTCATATGATGATTTGATCCAATATTATGTTTCTCTTCTACTAGATATATTTCTTCTGAAGATATTTCCTTAAAGAGACTACTTTTGCTTCCAATCTTCTAATATTTTTCTCCTTTTCTTGTAATTGACTTCTAAGAATTTATTCAATTTTGTTTTCTTCTTCTATTTGAATTTTTAGACTCATGATCATCTACTCTAGTTCTTCAGAGTTGGAATTCTGATATCCCTCTTTCATTTTTAACTCTTCCTTGAGTGACTTTTTTTTCTTTCTTTCCTTCCTAAGTTCTTATAATGCACTGATTAGCTCTGCTCTGAGATTGACTTTTCCTCCTTCTTCAGAATCATATTCTAATGCCATGAAGAGTAATCTTTCAGAATCACTTTCATTGTCATTATCCTCCCCGTATGATGAGGAACTGTCCTCTTTTGATTAGAAACTTTTCTTGAAGAATTTCTTATTGTTTCTTCTCTTCTTTCCCTTTTGAAATTTATTTTCCCTTTTAGAAAATTATTCTTCACCACTATCTTTATTCCTATGAGGACATTTAGAAGAAAAATTACCAATACCACCACAATTAAAACATTTCAATGTAAGAATACCTTTATACTTGTCAGTTCCTTTATGTAATTTTCTTATGAATTTATATGTCTCTTCATTTTCATCTGAATCATCAGTGTAGCTACAACTTGGTTTTAATTTTTTGTTTTTCATCTTCTTTGTCTTCTTAGACACCTTGAAATCTACTTCCTTTGTGACTGGGTTCTTCTGTTATGTTCTCATTTCATAGGCTATAAATATTCCATGTAACTCATCCATACCTAATGTACCGAGATCTGCTCTTTCTTCTAAGGCTGATATTTTAGATTCAAATCTTATAGGAAGAGACCTCAATACCTTTTGAACTACCACTGAGTCATGAACTTCTACTCCCAATCCTTTAATAGGTTTGACTACTTTGCCAACACGTAGAAGTTGGGCTGCAATTTCTTCGGCTTCCTTCATATTCAACTATTCAAACTTAGCTCTGAAAATTTGAAGCTTAGCTCCCTTTACCTTGGCATCTCCTTCATAAATATTTTGGATTTTATCCCAAAGATCCTTTGCACTATCACAATGCATAAATTTGATAAAAACTAAATCAACTAAACTAATTAGAATAGTACCTCTATCCTTTGAGTTGTTTTCACTGATCTTATTTCCATCTCTGTTGGTTGAGGGAGTGGTTGGTGTTGTATACCTATCTGATACTGCTTTCTAAACATCAAATCCTTGTTCCTATAAAACAGTTTTCATCCTTTTATTCCATAATTTATATCTCTTCCCATCAAACCTTGGTGCTCCAATCTTAGTGTATTCCATGATCTCCTTCCAGTGGTTAGACTGTTTCCTGAAGGACTTGATTTGATATTAATTGTTGGAATAGGAGAGGGTGGGGTGAATCAATATCAATACTTTTCATTCTTTAACCACAACATAAATATTCAATGATATTCAATCAACATTCAATATAGCATCAATACCATAAATCAATGCATAAACAACACATAAACACAATACACCAATTTTTTATGTGGAAACCCCATGTGGGAAAAAACCATGGAATGTTTTTCTTATTTGTCAAAGAGTACATTCATTGAAAGCACCAACTTCCTATTTCTCCAACTACAACTGGAAGGAATCCCCAACCCCCTATTTATAGGCTGAAACCTGAAGGAATCTCCAACTCCCTAATTTTATGGCTTCAACCAAAAGGAGGCTACAACCCCCTTTCCTTTCCCCATACAACCACCTTGAAATATAATTGTAGACAAGCTTGAAACTACCTATACTATTGTAATTTATAACTTGTTTTTGTTTTTTCTTATGATACCCCTGTTGCTGCTACTTTTGATATCAATATCTCATCAAGACTACAACCACTTATTCCTCGTGCCAAAATCCATAAGAGAATTCTCCAAATAAATATCTTATGAATTAATGAGACATACATGTTCTTGATTGATTAAAAATAACTCCCTAACCCACATAGGAATACATACCTTCATACTATAGGTGACCTAATATTTTATATCCCATATCTTTCATAACTTTTCCCCACAGGTCTGCAACTATGTGCATTATATGCCCACGGGTATCTGTGCTTTCCATCACTGCAGGTCACGTATGTCTACACTTTTCCTCCTAAAAATCGAAGATATACTCAAGGAATTCATGTATGAAACCCCTTCTCCATGCACTCAACTCCTGCAAACTTCTTACTTCACTTGAATTCTCTTTCTTCGTCTCACTGCCTCAAATCTCCATCTTGTATTCTTAAAAGTGAATACACATAAGTGATTTACAATGGAATTTTCTCTTTGTTATAAAGAGAAATTTATTAATGACATGCAAGTCATGATGGAAAGAAACTCACATGCAACTCGCATGCAATAATTAATTATCCCTCCAATAATGAATTATCCCTACAATAATTAACTATCCCTGCAATAATTAACTATATTATGTTTATTGCCAATTTACTTCGACATGTAATAATTAATTATCCCTCCAATAATTAATTATCCCTACAATAATTAATTGATATTTTTCGATAATTAATTAATATTTCAAAAATCATTCTCAATAATTAATCTTTCAATAATCAATCCCTTGTTGCAACCACATTGACTAGTCAACTTTCTTGATGACCTTCTAGAGGCTTCTAGAATATTATTGAGGGTCCTCCAACTTCACAGAGTCATATCTCCTCAACTGTGAGGAACTACATGGCCTACTATCCATCTATGATAGTCTTACCTACAAGTATATTTACCTTCATGTCTTTATTCCTCGATCAAATACTAGTTCCATGACCATGACCAACTTGTCACTAGATCCTCTCACATGGATCATATACCAAGGGAACCTCTCAACCAGATGTCCACCATCAACAACACATGCCTCTACCAAGCATGTACCGAAGTCACCAACATATCATCACAAGATATGTGTCTGTACCATACCATGTGCCAACCATGCACATCAACCTATACCATGATCTATACCATAATAAGTGTATACCTTAACAATGTGTCAATATCAATGGTAGACCTCTAACACAACAATCAATTGTCCAACAATCTTATCCACATCTCTATGGATTCCAAAATTATCCAATGGTTGACATAAATATCTAATATAACTCTCCAAGGGTTGACATCAATGACAACCAACTGTCCAACACCTTCACACGTGCCAAATAATCATCTATTCTATTAAAGGAATGAGGATCAAGAGAGATCATTTGTCTCAAGTCGTGAGCATGGATTTCAACATGCATCTTGTTACTGTGGGCCACAAGGTTGTCAGCAACTTGAATGATACTCTAGTTGTCACAATAGTTTATAGTTGAGCTCTGAACAGGAAATCCAATTTCACCCAAAAGTTGGAGAATCCATATTGCCTCTATACCTGCATGAATGACACCACGATATTCTACTTGTGTAGTCGATAAGGAGACTACCTTTTGTTTATTGCAAGACCAAACCAATGATCTAGTGATGAAGTGAAACACATAGCTAGAAGTGGAATTTTGATCATCATTGTTGCCAACCTAGTCAAAATCGGTGAATCCAACCAACAAATATGAACTTTGACAATACTTGATACAAAATGAGTGGTACCCTTGATATAGAGAACAATTCATTTGACTACTTTCTAGTGGCTTTCTTTGGGACCCTACATAAACCAAGAAACCATAATAATAGCAAAGAAAATGTCAGGTTGACTATTAGTGAGATAAATAAGATTGTCGACCAGTTGTCGACAAAGTGTAGCATTGACTTTGGGAGTTTGACAAGTTTTAGTTATATTTAAACCATATTGAAAAGGAGTAGCATGAGGCTTACGATATTCCCTCTTAAAATGTGTCAAAATATCTGTTACATATTTAGATTGATAAATTAAAAAACCATCACACAGTGGTAATACTTGAAGACCCAAAAAATAATGCAAAGTACCAATCTTTTTCATGTTAAAGGACTCAACAAGTTTCTTCTTCAATATAAGAATGAGATCGGTGTTATTTCTAGTGATGACAAGGTCATCGACATATACAACAACAAACAAATTATTTCCATTGGTATGGAGTACATATAAGTTGTTATCAGATTCAAAATGTTTGAAACCAAGTCAAAGAAAGAAATTATCAATATTTACATACCACACTTGGGTAGATATCTTCAAACCATAAAGAGACTTTTTGAGTCGACAAACTAAGTTAGAATCTGTCACAAAACTAGGAGGTTGTTCCATGAAAATTTCTTCATATAGGTCTCCATGAATAAAATCACTCTTCACATCCATCTAATGGATCTTTCATCCAAATCATGTAGCAAGGGAAATAGTCAATTGAAAAGAATTCATCTTTGTAACAAGGGAAAAGGTATCAGTGTAGTCGATGCCTTCTTGTTGATAAAATCTCTTCACAACCAAGATATATTTATGATTCTCAAGAACAACTTCAAAGGTAAATTTGGTCCTATAGACACAACGACACTTCACAACATTATTTCCTTGTGGTCATGGAACTAATTCCCAAGTGTGATTCTTCGACAAAGAATCCATTTTTGTTTGCATATCTTATTCCTATTCAGGTTGAAATTGAGCATTTGAGTAGGTAACATGATCATAATTTTCAAGTACACAAGTCATCAATGCAATGTTGGCATGTTTCTTTTGAATTCGAGTTTGTCATCTAGAGGAAATATCACCAAAATCAGGTCCAACAACCTTAATTGTCTTGGCATCCCATCTAAGTAGAAAATAAATGGGTGAACCATTGTTCACTGCAGAAGATCGATCAAAAGTCGAAAATATTTTAGTTGATGGAGATGGAAGACCAGTCAAAATAGATATTGATGGACTAGTCGAATCAGAGGTTGACAGTCTAGTCGAAATAGTGACAAAGTTTAGTTTTCTAGTCGAAGAACTAAAAAATGAAACATGATAACTATAGTCAAAAACAACATCAAGGTGATCATCTTATAACAATCCATAGTAGGTATTTAACAACTTGATGGAAGAGGACTTCCCATCAAACCATGCATTCATATATTAATGTTTTTTCGTTTGACATGATCAAATAATTGATATGCCTTAGACTCTTCAGAGTAACCCATCATGATGCAAGCATGACTCTTTGCATCCAACTTATTTTTGCAATCATAAAAAATATGAGACCATGAAATACATCTAAACACATGGAGGTGGATGACTAAAGGCTTATTTCCACACCATCATTTGACTGGAGTCACCAAAAGAATAGCTCGAGTCGAGATGCAATTGAGAAGATAGTTTTCACAATATAAAAATTTATCCCGGAAGAGAGGAGGTAAATCTTTGCCTACAAAAGACATCATCCATTTGGACTAATGTCCAATTCTTGCATTATGCAATTCCATTCTACTGAGGTGTGTGAGGAACTGACTGTTTCTAGTCAATACCAAATCGAACCAGGTATCCTTCAAAAGTTCGATTGATGTACTCACCACCATTGTTTGATATCAAGAACTTGATGGGTTGGACACATTGCTTTTCAACAAAGGCTCTAAATTATTTGAAATTTTCAAAGACAAGATTCTTATTCTTCATAAAATAAACCTAAGTGATATGAGAGAGATCATCAATGAAAGTCAAGATATACCTTGCACATGCTAGGTAAGGTAGATTAATGTAGCAGAAATCGCTATGAACCATCTCCAAGAGGTTGTTCTCTCGCCACACTTTTCTAGAGTTAAAGGGTGCCTAGTGATTCTTTCCAAGCACACATCCTTTACAGACTCCATCAGGGGGAAAAACTTTAGGTAAACCAACAACCATTTTCTGAGTTTCCATTGACTGTAGACTTTGAAAATTTAGATTTTTGAGTCGTTCATACCAATTTTGACTTCACTCATTAGTGTGAGCAATAAGAGTAGTTAGTTCGAAGTAAGGTCGAGTTTTGTCACATAATTTATACAAATTTCCCTTTGGGTCGAGAAACCCTCTAGTGATAATTGAATAGCATTTCTTCAAATATCAAACAAAGAACCAATCTGGACAAAAATCCACAATATTACCTTTTTGTGTTAACTAAGAAACATATAACAGATTGGCACTAAGTTTTGGTACATGATAAACATTGAAAATTCTTCCATGTCAATAGGAATCATCACCCTAACTAGCAATATCGAGAGAAAAATCATTGGCAACATAAATCTTCCTCTCCTCGGCTTCATTCAAGGATTTGAACAAGGAAGCATCATTATCCATATGATGAGTGCAACCAAATTTGAATACCCATTCATTCTACATAGAATGAGACAACAAGGTTTGAGAAGTTCCAACTTGGAAGGTGAAATCATCAATGAGTCGATGAACAATAAACACGTCTCCTTCAAGACATTTAACCTTCTCCTCTAAATAGTCTTTGTCCTTGTAGCATACCTTCTCCACATGTCTAGTATTTTGACAATACTGAGATGTCTTCTTATTTCTACTTTGACAGGGTGCATCTGTCTACCCTTTTGGTTTCTAGTTGAGGCATCTAGGTCTCTATATAGGGGTATCAACCTATCCTATTTCCTTATGATTCAACTTTCCATTTCCCTTGAGCAAGTGGGATTTATGTTTACCACCATGCTTTCCTTCCTCAATAAATATGTTGGATCATTTTGTCATTGATGCCAATGGTTTGATTGATTGATGTCAAGTGATTGATTGATTGATGATTGATGTAATGAATATGTATTGTCCTTGATGAGAATGATAGATGTCAAAGTGGAAACCAATTGATAAAGATGGATCATTGATATGATGCATAGATGAAGATGGATCATTGATATGATGCATAGATGAAGATGGATCGATGAGTTGTCATTGATACATGATGATGCATAGTTGTTTAATGATAAGATGACTCATTATTGTCTTATCATGATTGATAAGGTGCGCAAATGGATGAACTCTAAAGTGGTCCCTTTATGGTGAAATCCCACATGGGAAGACGCTTTGTGGATTGAGTTATCCTAGAAGAATGGTTGGGGGACCCATGCTTGTATGTGGAATAATAAGATGAAGATCAATGAAGTTACTGGTTAAACTATCCTAGATGGATAGTGCTTGTCATGCCATTTCCGGTGGTATGTGGAATGTCACATAAATCCTCATGGTTTGAGAGTTATGGCCTTATGAAGTTGGACAACCCCCATATGAAGGCTTGAAGCCCCCAAGGTCAAAGAAGTCANCAAGTGATTGATTGATTGATGATTGATGTAATGAATATGTATTGTCCTTGATGAGAATGATAGATGTCAAAGTGGAAACCAATTGATAAAGATGGATCATTGATATGATGCATAGATGAAGATGGATCATTGATATGATGCATAGATGAAGATGGATCGATGAGTTGTCATTGATACATGATGATGCATAGTTGTTTAATGATAAGATGACTCATTATTGTCTTATCATGATTGATAAGGTGCGCAAATGGATGAACTCTAAAGTGGTCCCTTTATGGTGAAATCCCACATGGGAAGACGCTTTGTGGATTGAGTTATCCTAGAAGAATGGTTGGGGGACCCATGCTTGTATGTGGAATAATAAGATGAAGATCAATGAAGTTACTGGTTAAACTATCCTAGATGGATAGTGCTTGTCATGCCATTTCCGGTGGTATGTGGAATGTCACATAAATCCTCATGGTTTGAGAGTTATGGCCTTATGAAGTTGGACAACCCCCATATGAAGGCTTGAAGCCCCCAAGGTCAAAGAAGTCAAAGTAACCTAAAAGAAGAAATCATTATTTATGATAAAGAGAAGTGACAAAATCAAGAAATATTATTTAAATGATAAAGTAAGGTGACAAAATCAATAAGGAATATTTAAATGATAAAGTATTGGAGAACTTTCTATTTATGGAAAGTGGTTAACCCTAAAGTAAGGAAAATAGGTTAAGTGACCTAAAAATGGGTTAAGTGACCTAGAGAATGAAAGTATAAATAAGATAGCTATGGTCTCTTGTAGATCATCCTTTTTTTGGATCAATGGAGATCTTCTTGTGAATATATTTTGGGATACTGATGGAGAGCTTCTTGTGAGAGCATCTAATTGGTGTGGATATCTTGAGCATGATTGAAGATCTATTCTGAGGAAGAGAGCGAGAGGAGGATCTCATAGATGCATCAAATTTTCGGCAATGTCAAAGATCTTGACGAAAAAATTCTTGGAGCTTCAGAAACCCTAGTTTCTGAGGTATACGCGGGTTATCTGTGTATAGGGTGTGTAAACATTGAAGGTATATGCGGGATGACTTTGTACAGGGAGCGTATAGTGGATAAAATCATGGAGACTTTTGTTTGAGCTGGTGCCAAGCTCTTGGATGATGAGGCAGGTTCCAGATCTGCATTTTATGGGCTCAGATCTATCACTGAGACACTGGTATGGTTACATTATTATCTTGATGGATATTATTGTTTGATCCATTGTGTATTCTTAGGGAATTCTTGGTATGGCTTCTATGATATTGTTTAGTTTGGATGATTTGGTTGATGGAGTGATTAATACTTGTGTGATTCAGTGGTGACATGATTTATATGGTATACTAGTTGTTTATACATGATTGAGATAGCATTCATATTGATTTGTTGTGGAGCATGAGAAAGCTATTGGAGAGCTTGGATGTGTTGTGACTGGATGGTGGTCAGATTGGACAGTCAGAGATAGAAGAGAATGATATATTGATTGTATAGAATATGAGTTGATCTTGAAGTACAAACCCTAATAACTCAGAAGGTATACGCAGTTTGTTGTATACACTGGCCGCGTGCATACGCGGGATATAGTGAGCCATGGCGCATACACACGCAGGCTGCACTACTGACAGGTGGCGTACTTGTTGACAGATTGATATCTGTTGAGGATTTTTGCCTCATATCAGTTGGTGCTGAGGGTGTAAGTCGAGTCTTGCATTATAGAGCTGGTGCTCTTTTAGAGTTGTACTCTATTCAATTGTTGTTGATAAACCCCCAGATTGTTGTCCATAATAAAAAGAAAAATTGTGCATACATCTTGTGTTCTTTGTGTTCCTTTTGGTGATGACTTGTTGATGATATATTGCTGATATATGTTCTCATCTAACTGGTGGTAAATGAAAGAAATGGGTAATGAATACATTTTGAATGTTAACTAATAATTTTTTGTGTAAGAGGGAAGTTTTGGGAAAAAGAGCCCCACACTCATTCACCCCCCCTCTAAGTGTGGTAGGTGTGTCCAACAACTGGTATCAGAGACGAACTTCACTACAAGCCTTAAAAATCTTGAAGGAGATCCATAGACACACAAATGGATGATGAATTTCCAATCCTTGATGAGGAAAACTATTCTACTTGGAGAATAGAGATGAGATTATATTTGAAGACAATGGGAGTAGTTATTTGGAAGGCATCCATTGGTGTATTAGTTCCCTTGAAGAACAAGTCAAATTTTGCAGCTCAAAGGGAAGGAAATAAGAATGATGCATTATCTCTCAAGACCATTCTTAGTGGACTCTCAAGCCCTATCAAAGAGAGCATGGGGCAATGCACTTCCGCCAAGGATCTATGGCTAAAGCTAGAGGAGACATATCAAAGAAAGAAGGAGAAGGAAGATATTGAACATCACTCCATTAAGATCATTAAAGGTAAAGAATATCCAAAAACCCTTGATTATATTATTTCTAAATGTGATCTTGAAAACATTTCAAGTGAAGATAAAGAATCAAGTGATGATAGCACAAAAAAAGATCTTGAAGACATTTCAAATGAAGGAAAAGAATTATGTGTTGATGTTGGCAAAAAGGAAGATCATGAAGATATTTCAAATGAAGGTAAAGAACTCTTAAAAACCCTTGATTACGATGATGATGATGATTTTTATCTACAAGTGAAGAAGAAGATCTAAAAATAGTTTGTGTAAAGTTTGATGGTATTTATCCCATGAAAAGAATAGAAGAAAATCTATTAAAACTTCAAAAGGAAGTTGAAGAGGGTTTATATAGATATAGAAGCGATCATTATTATATAGACTATAACTATCTTTCGGATAACACTAAGAAGTTTCTTAGGAGGAGTCTAAGACACATCTTGAAGTTAAAGGAAATGATCAAGGAACAAGAAGAGAGCAATAATACCAAATTAGAAGAAAAGGAAAAAGAGATCACAAGACTAAAGAATGGAAAAGAAGATATGAATGTAGATGATGAGATTAGCAAAAGTTTTGAAATTATTGCCATCTCAAGACCCAAATTTAAGAAGCCAAAAGAATAGAAGAACTATTGAAGAATCAAATAAATGAAAAGGAAGAGTCATGTTGTAAGTTAGAAGCTGAAATTGTTGACCTTAGAAAAAAGGTGGAAAAGTTAAACA
>SNQJ01S0160414.1:6694-21725 GCA_010110895.2 Picea sitchensis
TTTCTTTGATTAATAGAAATCGTGTATTACTGTATATCTGTGTTTATGGTTGCATCTCTGATACATTTCTGTTATGTTATTGAATATTTGCAATATCTCTGTGCATTTCTTTATTATATCTCCGCTCTCATTTCGTGCCGAAAATAATATGGATCACTATAGCCTATGGGAATCACGTAGGCTATTACGTCAATCTCCTAGAGAGATCATTTGGAAAGGGACATTACAATCCTCGCTTCCTAATATTGATTTCCCTCAAGTAACCACAAACCAGGATGTTGTAAAATCTGCTCACTCTCCCACGTGGCATCACCTACTAGCCAATCTCTCCACCTGTTATGGTACTCCATGATCACTCTGCTCCTCAATATCATCTCCCAGATATCCAAAACCTCCTCAAAATTCAATATCATCTGTCCATTCTCATTTATTGGAGGTAACTTTGTGGAAGTGGTAACTCGTGGCCCCAAATCCTTCTCGAGGCATGATACATAGACAATACTACGAATCTGGCTACCCTCTGGCAACTCCAGCTCATAAGATACCTCTCCAACTCTTCAAATCAACTTTGTATGGACCATAGAGATGCAACCTCATCCTCTCAGTGCCACCTCTCCTAAATGGAAACGATCTATGTGGATGCTCCCTCAAGAAAACCACATCCCCAATCTTGAAGTTGTGCTCCACCTTGTTCCTGTCTGCATACATCCTCTCCTAAATTTGGGTGGTCTGAAAACTATCATGAGTGGCATCACATAAATACTCACCTAAATGTAACCACTCTATCCATGACCTCACATAGGCATGCATGTACCTCTCAATCCACTGGTTCACCATCTCTACCTGTGTATCCCTCTGAGGGTAGAAACTAGTAGTGGAAGTCAAACTTGTGCCTACAAATATGAACAACTCCTTCCAACATGATCTAAGAAAATTTTTGTCCTGATCATTGATAATGACTTTGGGCTACTCATGAAATCTAAACATCTCCCAAGGAGATAGCTCTGTCATCCATGCTACCCCATACTCTAAATAAATACCCAGGAAGTGTGTGAAATATGATAAATGGTCAATCCCTGCACACATACAATTTGTGCTTTGCACCCTCGATAAACCTGTGAGGCAATCTAAAAACATGCTCTCCCACTCTCGCTCAGAAATGGGAAAAGACTACATCAACGTTGTTGGATGAGTGTGCCCTGATCTATTCTACTAACAAGTCATACACTTCCCCATATCTCCCAACACATCATCCACAAATTCCCTCCATGCAAACCTCTCTTGGACCTTCCTCTAAGTGGTAAAGTCACCAGGGTCTCAAACTAGCATGTATGCAGTGTAGTACCCTCTACTCATAGTATTGATCTACAAGGTGATAACACAAGAATCCACATGAATACCCCTAATAATCCAGGTAATCATAAGTTGCATAAACTTGGTCAAATCCTCAGAATACCACTCCTCCAAGAAACCAATCCTAAGAATCGAAAGAGTAAACTCCGAAAAGAGAAAGTTGGCCATCTCGTCGGTATCATCTATCGAGTTGTCAAACATTTCAGTCTCAAGGTCCCAAGCTAATCTCTGAGGGGAACCATCATGTTGATGTGTGCCCCTCTGATCATAACCGTTTGATTTCCATGCTCAGATTGCACTCTCCATCCATGGTACCCATTATCATGAATCATACTCAACCAAGGAACCTCAGTGAAGTCAGATCCTGCCAATTCGCAACTATATTTGATCCTGGGTATCGTGAGGAACAAAATACCTCTCCATATAGAAAAAAATTCCACAAATCCTCTCACAACATCCCCACAACAAAGCAAACCAATCACTGCCTCAAATATGTTGGTCATCAACCTCATATGAAGCAATCCATTACTCGGATGAATTCCTAAATCCCACCACCAAATTGGAAGTTTACCATTCCCAATGACTGCTACAAAATCCAAATGAAATAACTCTGTCATGGCCACAATCCCACCCGTCTCATCCAACTGACTCAAGTGAACCTCCCGTGTCCTATTGTATATAATGAGGGCATCAAATAATAACAATAGATTCCTCTGCCACTACCTACAAGACTGGAAAGTGACTAGTACATTGGTCAACCCCAAGGGCATGACCATGAAATCATAATAAAGTCTAGAAGAAGACATGTGAGTATCATGCTCCCTGGCCCTTATCTCATGATATCCTGGATGAAGATCGATCATCGAGGGATATGTTTCTCCCTAAGGCTCAACCATCCACTTACCGATCCTGGGTAGCATCAACTCAATGGTATGCGTGATGGCTATGTCGGGAGGTCTCCCTGGAGGAAACACCCCAAATATCCACTATACACTATCGTGTGACAAGGAAAACCCATGCATATTGTTTCCTATCACTGAATCATCTTGTACCATCATGTATCTTGTATACGCTATTGTATCCATCACTCTACTGATGTCGTCTGAACCTATATCCTAGAGCATGCCCTTGTTTGTCATATACCTGTCCACCCAATCCACAGATATATATACTTCCTTGCAGGCTGATACACAAGGAATGTGCTAAACTATGTCCTTCGTAGCTAATCCTTGAGCCTTTAGTGGGATCTCCAAAAGAAACGTCTCATGATCCCCACAATGAAAAATAGGATCATAGTCAAAATCCTCTACGTCATACCTCTCCTCAAGCACCTACAACTCTGAATGCTCCTTGTGCGAGATCATCACAAGAGGATCCTCCCTCAAATCAGGGGGGGCACTCATGCCCTCATGTGTCACTACTTCCAACGATGATGGAGTCTCTGTTGTAAGTGATGAGGAGTGTTCCAAACTCAACTGGTAACAAAGATTCTCAACCTCCCTTTCCTTATCTTTAGTGAACTTGAGATCAAGGTCCCTATCCATGAACGTGTACAAGTAAATTGATTTCATCTGCTATAGTTCTTATTTGATTATGCGCAATTGAGTATTAGTGACTCCAATTACAATTCCTTTTTCTCTCTCCTCCATATGGGTTTTCCACATAAGACCTTCAATGAGCTTATGAGCACTATCTGCCCTCATCAACACTTGTACAATTTTCTCCTTTGTGACCAATAAATGGTCCTTCCAGTCCTACACTACTGAAGGCATTTCTTCATATTCATCATAGTGGCATGGGTTGCCACACCATTTACTTTTTGTTTTGTTTTCCACTATAATAACACTACCCTCATCAAAACCACTTGGATCACTAGATGATACCATGCAATCTCTAAAAGGTGGGATAATGTCATGATCAAGCACCTCTTCATCAAGGAAACTCTTCTCTCCACAAGTCCCATCAAAGATCGTCTCTAAGTTAACATCAAAGAGACTTGTGTCCCACATACCATCAACAACATTTGCTTCTTCTTCATCTCAGATCACAGTGCCATTAATTGATTCTTCCATCCCAAATCACAGTGTCATCAATCGGCTCCTCATCCCAAACCACATTGTCACTCTGTTGGAATAAAACCATATTAGTGCTATATTCTTCCTTGTCTTCCCAAATCTCCTTTGTGGTCTCGGGTTCTAAGGAAAAATGAGCAACCATGTTCTCATTTACAGGAGAAGAAACATATGAAGAGTCAACATTTTCCTCATTTTTAGAAGTATCAAAATCTTCATAAACTTATACATTTTTCCTTGGCACCTTCACCTTCTTGCCCACTGATACTTGGGGTTCATACCACTCAGGATGTTTGATGGTGAAAATATCCTCGAATGACATGGCTGCATGAAATGCCTCATTAAGCGCCATATATTCCATCAAACAATCTGTAAAAATCCTCATCTTTCTCTTTCTATATTTGATTCCTTGTTTGTTTCCCCTTTGAACCACGAGCTCCATTGTTCCCTGCATTGTTTTGATTGTTTTCCATAACCAAGCTTGTATACCCTTGCAGGATGGGAGGATCACAAGCTTTGATACACAGTAATGAACCTATCTATTGTTGTCCAAATTTTTCCTTCTTGTTGTAGCAATTTAAGTGTTTTTCTTAGTGATGACTTTCCTCAAACACTTAGGATGTAGGTTTCTTTCACTGTAAATGCCTTGTTGTTGATGTTGTATTTTATAGTTTGTTGGTTTAGTTTTCTTATTGTGGTTTGTGCAAGTATTACACAATGTCTTGGTACCAAATATTGGTATTCATTGCACAAATATGGAGAACATGAGTACATAAGATAATAATCTCTACAATCCACTAAACATAAAACATAAATATCAGATTTGGGATGGATATATGAATGGTTGACCTTATAAATGTACAATTGCAACAAATCTGAGTATATAAGAGTGGAAGATAAAGTCTACTATTGTTTTGAACGGAAACCACTCTCTCCAAGCTTCCCATGATGTCAACAATGACAAAAGAGGACTCTACAACACTCAACTCTGCCTTCAGACTGATAAATTGGCCCAACCACAGGTAGTCTTTTCCCAACAAGAAATATCAACCCCAAACAACAAGAAAATACAACCCAACCTCAAGGTATTTTTATCAACAATAAGATTCTTCCGTCACAAGAAGAAACTCAGCTTGCTCATTGTGAAATTCTCCCAACAAAGGAAGATATCTCAATCAACACACAAAATCAACCCAACAAAACCAAGATTTGACCTCCAAACTCAAGAAAGACAACCCCACAAATCTGCTCAACCTCCTCAAGCTCAAATTGACCCTTACAATGAAGAAAAAAACTACCAAATGATGAAGTACTGATCCACACTGAAGCACAATGAAGAAAATGAATGATCCCTCCTCTACGATCGACTAGGGTGGATAGTTTCACCACTGAACCCAATCCCAAACTTCTCTAGGGTTTTTCGTCCCAAGAGCCAAAGCCACAAGAGCTCTCTCAAAATTCTTTTTTAGAAAATAATAATGCATAATGAGAGAGGGTGCTCTCATTTCTATTTCATTTCCTCGTTCACCATTTTTTGACCATTTTACCCTTTAAATAAAGTAAAGTGACTTTATAAACTCAAGTCACTTAAAAAAAACATTTTAATTAATTACTCAATGTCACTTTTAAAAAGGTTACTTTTCTTCCCGATGACATTAAATAATTAATTAATCCCCTTTTTCCAGTGACTATAGCCTACGGGAATCACTTAGGCTATTACGTCAATCTCCTGGACAGATCATTTGGAAAGGGACATTACACACTTATTTTCTACTATTAGTGAAAATCACATTGAAAATGTATCAACATCAATGCAAATGATTGTGACTTTAGTTTTGGATGACAACAATGATGTATCGAAACAAATAGGTTTCACCAATAGCCCATGTGCTCACTATAAATGTTGCTAAATTATGTGCACATGAGGCCATATCTAACAACAAAATTCCTAAATATTCAATATTGATAATGACATTGAAGTTCAAACCATTACATTTGAAGATGAATAAAAAAACCACGTACATTGAAAAAAATTGGGTCACTACCTCTCAAACCAGTGATGGTTGTGTTAACATTTTATCTTCCCTAAGAATATTCAGTGTTAGGATTTTTTTAAGCATGTTCATTAGTACATATTTTGACACCAGAGTTCGAGATGATGTTGAGATCTATTTTCAAGGATGTTTAAATCAACATGAACAACACCATGTTCAATCCTTTTTCATTTTTAGACTTTTGTTCTAATTTTATCACATGTTACATGTAACACTTAGAGCATGCACATGAGGGTGATTGTTTCAAAATAACAGTTCTCAATTTTGAGATTTTCTATTTTGATAAGTATATATTTTGAGAAACTCACTAATTAATGTTGTCGATTGCAATTTTGAGTACCCATATAATGGTTTTCTAAAAGGGTATTCTTCAATTTTTGAAGATACTATTTTTAGAAATTTTCTACTCTTGGAAACCAATGGCATTTGTGGATACCCTTTTTTTGAGAAGAGCATGAGTGTTACTTTTGTTGGCAAGCAAGGAAAGTTTATTAATAGACTTTGAATTTTTACAAAAACATGCACATATGGAACATATAATGATGGAGAAGAAAACACAAAAAATTAAGTGATTTCGAGATAGTGCCAAATTAGGACATTACACCTAAAGATAGTAGTAGCAAGGTGCCCTCAAATGAGACTCATCCAATGATTTTTAGGACAAAAGCATGTCCAATTTAGGTATTCAAAATTTGCTTGACCAACATGCAATTTTCTATTCATGACTAGTGGGAGCACCTAGCATGAGGGTATGCTTTGCATTGAATTCCACCATTTCCAATTGATATATTTGGATAGAGAGTGCCTCACTTAAGAATATATTTTGCATAGAGAGAATCTCATCCGTTGTGCCTTTACTAGAGCTTATCTTGTCTATTTCTAGGAAAACTATGCATTGTATGTAAGGATCGAATGTGTGTTTTTTGGTAGGTTTTGGTAGATATTCTCAATGTTTTTATCTTCTATTATTTAATGGACTCATGAGCCCTACTCATGGAATTCCAAGCATTGGTTCTTGTGTTTTTCCAGGGGGTTCTCTATCTTATTTATCCATACTACTCTAAGCTAAGCATGACACATTACTTAGAGCTTTTGTGTGCTTTTCGAGATAGATTTTTCATCGACATGTTGGACACTTTCTCTTGCTTGAATTTCAAGTATTTGAATGAGGATCACTCCACCCAAAGCCAAGAATTATCCTCTCGATAAAATTTAGCACAATTTTAAGGTTTAAGAGGTGACATTGCATGGCACACCTTCTTGTTCTTCAAATATTATTGGATATTTTATTTATATGAATCCATTCACATGTATAAGAGAAAGATTTTAGAGAGAAAACAATTGATTATTCTTGAATCCTCCTTGATTTTATACTTCCATACTTCACATTATATTTAGTTTCATGCTATATTGTTGAGTTCATTGGACACTAGGTATTGGTGCATCCTATTATCAACCATTTGATTATGCCTTACTAGTGCATGAAAGAGATTATATGTAGTGAGTTTATTCCCCTCTAGAACTTCTAGTTTAATCAAATGGACTAGATCTTGTATTCACAACTTCGTTAATAAAGAGGATCACTTTTTTGGCCAATTTTGAAAGTGTTCATTGAGTTTTTAAAATAATTTGTTGGTATTTTGAATTGATTGGCCTTGGGTAGATTGCTTTCCCAATCAATTTTTTCTTTATTTCTTTGCATCCACACCCATTGGACTTCAGGCACCCATCACTTTTTTAAATTTCATTTTCTAATCTTAAGTTTTACTAGCAAGCACTAGCGAGAATTGAAAGGCATCATGTGAGGTGACATTGGCACATTCTCTATATGTTTCACTCGATCCCTTGTAGTTTCAAGTGATAACATTTTGGCAAAGTTGTTAAGGAGTAAAGTCCAACATCTTGCAAATACTTGCCTAGCACTACATGACAAATTGATGAGTAATTGTTTTTTTGAAGACTTCATGTCTCACACAATGACTCCACTTTGAGGAATTTGGTGTGACTTGGAATAATGACAAATACATATTCTCCACTTACTTTTCTCGAAGAGTGCATAATCTCATCCACTCTATAGAGGAAGTTTGTGCCATAAGTATCTTATGAAGCTTTAATATTGTAACAAGGATATTTCAGTTAAGCAATATCTTAAAGCTTATAACAGATATTTTGACCATTTTGATGCTCTCTCTAAATATGTGTTTATGATGATGTTTCCTATCTCCTTGGAAAGTGATGCATGTAAATCGTATAGGGAATTACCTATAGGCAATATTGAATCATTTTTGGGTTTTCGGGAAAAATTCGAAGATTGTTAGATCTTTCACGAGGATGATGATTGTTTTGAAAAAATGATTTTGAATGTATAATATCATTTAAGTCTTCGAAAGGATTCTTCATTAACTGAAAATTTAGAGGCTGATATTGGAATTCTTTGTTCTTCCATCGTTTTTGAAAGAGCTTGAAATATAGACTTTCTTGAACGATTTTTTTTTAATTTGAAGTTGAGTTCAAAGCACAACTTTTGGTTCAAGTGAAGGATGAATTTTCCCATAGTGAAGAGGTGATAATGATCATTGTTATTTCCAAACAATGAAAGGAATCTGTTGATTTGGTAATGATTTCTCAATCCAATTTTATTTCAGAATCATTTTAAAAGTCTAATCATTGCATAGAGTCTAGAAGTTATGTTGGTCTGGTTGAACAATGCATAAAGGATTTATTTTGAAGAACAACAAAAACGTGCCTTGGATTTTCAAGTTTTCTTCGTGATTGGTAATCAATGACGTTGAGTTACTAACACTAGCATATTTGCATTCTCTTGTTGTTGAACACATTTTGTGCAATGGATCAATTGTGTGATTAGTTACATTAGAGGTTTGATAATGATGAATGGTTTTGTACAATTGATTACATGCAATTTGACTTCATTGGTTTTTTGAGTATGTTGATTGGACACGAGCCTTATTAGTTAGTATGAGTTTATTTTCAAAATATTTTATGAGGTGTAAATATGATTCCCAATTATTTGGTGTCACTCTACACTCTGCCACTTAATTTTTCAACCTAGGGTTCAGTTTATACTTGCGAGGAACCCGGTGCAGTATACACAGAAGAGAACTTTCACCAAGCTATCGAAAAATACCAACTAAACTAAACTATGCATAAATCAAAGAAAAGTATAAAAAAATGAAGTCACAGTGTTGTAACCCCCAACCCAGTTGGTGGTACCTCTTAGGGTAAGATCTTTGAGCTCTCATAACCTTATGCCCTCGTGTGTTCACCTAATGGGGTAACAGATAAAGTCATTTCGTAGCACACACAACCAAAGAAAGAAAGAAATTCCTAACTACAACACTCACACCTTACAATATTAGAAATGAAATGAGTATACTAGAACTAGATTAGCAAACCATTTGATTCTTAAACTCCAATTTTACCAGTGATATTATAAACATTGTTACATATGAAATATACATAACCAGATTTAGCATATAATGAAAGTACAAGAAAGGAACAATAAAGAGATCATTAGTCTGCTGAAATCTAATTGCTAGCATACTTTATTAATGATTCTGTGGCATAACACCAATGGCCATTATGCAGCCAGTGACTATTTTGCAACCTAAGTCTAAAGAAGAATTAGATTACTACAAACTTCAAGAAGAAACTAATTAACAACTATCTAATAATCAACAAACAAATGAAGTATATATATACAACACAACACCATACCTATGAGCGGGCCCTGTGCCACAGGTAGGCCTGTGCATATGTTCTTCAAATTAACACCAATACACAATTGAATGGACACTCAAAACATAACAACAATATATCAAGTGTTAAAACTAGAGCTCTCGGCTCTTACAAACTCACAGAAGTATGAATACACCTAATATCACTCTCTGCTAAGACTACTCCCACTCATGAGAGCGCACATATATATACAAGAGAATGGCTTCAATAGCTCTAGGTATAGAGAAACAACAGTCCTAATATGCTGGGAAATAGTTTGGAACAAATTTGATGCCACTGTTCGATGATTTTCCCAAGTGTATGTTGTTACATATCAACTAATTAAAACAATCAACTACCTCCATATTCCACATATTTCATTGGTTGAGTTGTCACATGTTGTGTACCTGTTTCCATTTTTAAGACTGTCACGTGTGCATGCTGAAAATATAGTAGATGTTGAATATTAAATTTAATATTCGTGGGCATATGCTGAAGGTCTTACACTAATATAATTTTAGCGTTGGAACTGATATACATTAAGTGTTAGGACTATGCACTTAAAGTATTAGGTGTTGAAACCTTCTGCTGAAATACTAATGTTGGAACCAAGTACTAAAATGTATTAAGTGCTGAGATGTATTGGAATCATGTTAAAATCTAATATATCTTATTAAAATACTCTTGTAATCCTTCATACGTATTTACGCTGGGTATGTTGATTTATGTTAATACCTTCGTGCATTTATATGGTGAGTATGTTGATTTTAATTCTGATATATTTTCATTGTTGAAGGTATTAATTATTTTAATATGTTGATATGTCTTCTAAGTTGCTATAGGCCTGATTCTATAGCAAGTTGTTACAGGCCTGATTTCGTAGCAGGCTATCATAGGTCTGATTATGTAGCAGGCTACTACAGGTCTGATTATGTAGTAGATTTGAACACATGAGAACCCTGCACTTGTATCAACTACTAATGACTTTAAATTTGTGGTAATTCATGTGCAATAACCTTGATTTGAAGAATATATAGACCTTGAAAGCAAAACCCTGTAACAACTTGTTCACGCGTGAATTGTCACTTCAAAAGTAAATACAAAACACGTTGATTACCCTAATGTTAATCAAAAATCCAATTAAATATTAAGAAATGCAATTGGAAAATGACCCCAAGCCTAAATCTTGCGTATAAGAATTAAAATGGATAAAATAGGGTTATAGGTAAATGATAAGTGGTTAAAAGGAAGGAAACAAGGATGTCAAATGATGGTAATTTTGTGGCTCATCATCTCCCTCAAACTGAATATGTTGCATGTCCTCATGCAACCATGTTGCTTTGCGACAACCAAGATGTAAGGACACACACTGAATAATGATTCTCATTTTCCAATGCATACTAATAAAAAAAATTCTCATTATAATGGCTCCCCTTCAAAACATGGATCAAGTCATGAGGTCTCCTTCAAATTTGCACAAGAAAATAGGGTAAGTGGACACAAGACTATAATGTTGCCTTTGTTGTCAATTAGGTTTGCTTGTTGGTCTGCATATGCCCAAAGTACTTGTGTTGGTCTAAGTTTCCATGGACCACCCTAAAGGAGGAAATTTGTATCAACTTGATGGATCCACAACAACAAATAAATGGCCTTTTTATCAACACAACATGCAAGAAGGAGGTCTGAAACATGGGTGTTATGAGCTTTGTAGTTGTGGCTACGAATGAAGAGGCCAGTAAAAGAATTTATTCTTGAATACTCCATTAGCATGGCATTATATGTAGTGCACAACATTTCTTTGAACTATGAATTTCACAACCCAACAAGTGCCTTTGTAAAATGTACGCAACATGTAAGAAATGATTTGCAATCCTCATAACATATGTAATGTATCATCCAATGATTCTCAACTTGATTTATGCTTGATGGTTCTTATGGGGTAACAAGTTCATTTCTTCGGCTTGTCCATATCAACTACTTATTTTTCTGTTGTTGGTTCTTGTGGAAACACAACAATGTTTTTTTTTTTTTTTCATTGGCTCATGTTGTTGGTTCTTGTGGGACAACAACAAGACCTTCTATTGTCTACATATTTGGAATCTTCATCTATATATTCAACTTTGGATCTTCAGTGTCACTTTCAAATCATTGTCTTTGATTTTTCATATTCTCTCACATGTGATTCGTTAGAGTAGCCAATTCTAACAAAACCACTCTACTTCATATTGAGTTGGCTAGACTCAATACATTGATTAACTTCAATAATTCCAAGACATTTTCAAGACCACTATTAACTCATAAGAACCGATGTGAATAAAGATCCACAAATTTTCATGCTAGAAGGAAACATGCACAAATAAATAAAGGAAAGTTTGAAAGCCTTCTTCTTAGCCTAGTGCCAATTTTTTAGTAGAATTGCCTCCACACCACTTCGCTAAGACATTGGGCCCACACAAACCACAACAACTAAGTGCATCACTGTGTCAAATGCATTTTCTCTTAATAGGGTTTCTTGATGTTGGTTCTTGTGTAGCAACATCGATGCTTGATGTAGCAACACTAATTTCCTTCCTTGAACAACTTCTGGTCCTCATTTTGGGACAGTTAGGGAGGTGTTGGAATGAATTTAAATTGTGGAAGTGGAGTAAGACGATGTCATGGTTCAGATGAAGTGGTGAAGGTTTTAGGTTGAAAAAGGATAGGGATGGTATGGGCATGACAAATTATGGCTTGTTCCAAGAAGGTAAAGGTGATGGTACCCCTCTCCCCCAAACTGAAGACTTTTTCCGTCCTCGGAAAATTAACAAATGATAAGGAAGTAGGATAGAAAAGAAAATAAGCTTAAGTGGTTTTCCAAATACAAATCTAAAGTATTCAATGAATCTGATAAACAAAGAGAAAGAAGAAGTGTACCTGCACCTACCTAAGAAGTTCATGAACTTTGCAACAAGCATATGGTTTTTTATAGCAGGTTCTTCACAAGATCCCATGTAAAAGAGCATCATCTTTGAGAATTTGTACCAAGGACTATCAATAAAATCTCCTCCTGGTTTTGAGATATCTTCATGAAGCTTTAAGGAAACACCATTTCTGCAACAAATTACTCTGATATAGCTTCTTGTGGGGCGACAGTCTCTTCCTCTTGGAGAATTCCTTCAACTAAGTTCTTTACTATTGGTTCTTGTGTAGCAACAATAGAGATTTATGAGGTTGGTTCTTGTGTGGCAACCTCATGGTTGGTAGGTGTTGGTTCTTGTGTGACAACAAATATTTATTCTCTTTTATGATCTCCCCCCTGTAGTTGGTTCTTGTGTGATAACCACAGGGATTATTGGTACTGGTTCTTGTGTAGCAGTACCAATATCGTCCTTAGAACTTTGATATTCTTGTTGCTTTTGTAGCAAGAGTGGACCTGTGAAGTACTACTAAGGATGAAAACATGATGCAATATTCATATCATATGGTTAAACATTTGGGAATGAAGGAGGTGTGTTAGACAATATTAGCAGCGGGCAAATAGCGAAAAAACCTTTATTGGATTGGTAGCAACAAGCTCCATTTATTCAACAACTATTGAAACTAGAGAGGTAGCTTGGCATTGCAAGTGAGCCAAATTACTTTATTGGGTGGGTCAGGAGTGGGCGAAGCAGGAAGTTATGGAGGTCTTATGGAGGAAGGAAGTGGGATGAAGTCGTGATGTGATAGTAGTGGTCACATGAATGATATTCCGAGGAAATTGTTGGCTTTCAAAGCAAACGACATAAGCAAAGAAAAAATTATTAACTTTAGCAGACAATTAGCTTTAAACAGGGAAGAAGAAAATGGATTGGTATACTATGGTGCTTTAGGTCTTCTCGTGAAAGAATGGCATTAGTGATGTAGCATGCAATTTAACTTCTATATCACTGGTCTTCGGTTTGGAAATCAATTCTTCAATTGTCTTATTGTTTGTTCATCTGAAAAGTATTGATGCTGGTGTTGGTCAACAACTGGAACAATTCTATAGCAAGTTCCTAGGAACTTAAATTTTAAGCATAGCTCGTTCAAGAACTCAACATTACATGATAGCGCACTTGTTTTCATGTCTTGGTGACATGCCCATGTCATGAAAGTTTGTCTTTGAAAATCACTCATTTGTAGATTGACCTCCATGATCCTTCTTTGACCTGCAAAAAATCTAGCATTTTTCTTGCAACACAAGATGAGATTATGGACAAAAATAGATATGATGACTTTCTTCCTCCAATAAACATCAAAATGATTGAAATTAATGCATATAAAAAATATATCTTAAAGGATTTATTGAAAAACTTTCATTGTTACATGCTAAGGAGTGGTGGTCAGCCTAGACTACATGACAATAATTTGATTATAAATTCTTTGTCTGATGTCTGATCAAAGTGATTCCAAAGCCAAGTTAAAGTATAGACATAGGGATATCTCTAGTACAAACATGTTTTGAAATTGATTTGAAATGATATAATAAATGTTAAGAAACATGATATAAGACATCTCTTGCTCTTTATTTCTAGCATTAACCAACAATCACGGTTTTTTCCTTAACTTTTCGTTTGATGATAGATTGAATTAATTCCAATTAGAGATAAAAGTATATTTATGTAGGTATCCCCAATAGAAACAAGTTTTGCAAACTTGAAGAATTGATGGGTCAAATATACCAAAGAATGACCTAGGCAACAGAGTTGTATCAGTGCGAGATAGGGAATTAGTAATTAGGGAATAACTTTCTCATACGATATCGAAATTAGATGATTAGGTTGTAACTAGATTCATAGGAGGATACACCCTAGAAACAATTTTTTGAAGATCTATCCATTTAGTTACCAAAATTTGATTGTCTGAACTCTGTCCTTCATGATTAGTGATCCCAGATGCCACAAGAGTCTAATCAACAAGTTGTTTCTTCCAAGTGATGATCTAGGTTTGTGTGAATTTTTATAGGTGTAAAATTTTCAATGTAATGCACCCATATGCCAAAAATTGCAAATTCCCAGCTCCTAAGTTGTGTGATATGACCCTCGCAAGATCCTATGGTTAATGCAAAAATTCCTGAAGCAAGAATAAAATCAAATATCTAATTCAAACGTGGTATAATGATAATGGGATCTTGACATAATCATGATGGGAACATGAAGTGTCACATTATCTATGAGATTGATATAATGAGAGTCTGACATAACCACCGTGGGAGCCATATAGTGTCTCATTATTCGTAAAACAACTTCCACATTCTTCTCATGGAATTATGATCAAAACAATGAGTAGTGTGCAATTGTCAATATGCTAGGATCAAAGGGTCTAGGTGTAGGGCTGAGGTAATCGTTGAATTTGTGTAGGCGTGTTTTTCTTAATGTGATTCTCTTCTCCACCAAAAATTTGACCTAGATCATAATTTGCAAGATATGATTAATTTGATGTAATCCAAATTTTGAATGTGTATGCATAGGACATCAAGAATTGTAGTTTCAAAGCTATGAGAGGTCTTCCAAGCTTCATGAATTAACAATCAAAAGTGTACCTCCTTAAATTTTAATGAAATGCTCAGAGGTTATTTTTTATAACATAGAGTTCAAGTGTGGTATGAGATGATGAGATCCTAACATAATCACCGTGGGAATCTTAGAGAATCCACAGAGTGTCTCATTATCTAAATTACAAAATTGATATAGTCAGATTTTTCCACACTTGTCCCAGGAAACTTAGATGTTCTTCAATGAATTCCAAATAAAAGTGATGTAAGGATTATGAATTTCAGAATGCATACCTTCTTCAAATAACCTCTCCTTGATTTTTCTT
>SNQJ01S0160417.1:1065-21725 GCA_010110895.2 Picea sitchensis
CCCTCTCACGCTCACTCTCTCTCTCTACCCGCCTCCTCCCTCTCTCTCTCCCCCTCCCTCCCACTATCTCTCCTCTCTCTCTCTCATACATGTTATCACTCAGTAATTTCTTTGGGATGTGTCAAAGCAACCCCAAGGTAACGTCAAACCAATATTTAGGATTGGAATCTATCCCTTCCAATCCAGAGAGGGATCTCTCATGCAACTCAATCACCTAGTGTTACCTCAATAATTGGTTGTATAATTAGTGCAATGGCTAGATCTTCTGTCAAAATCCAATTTTAAAATATTGGGGAAGGGATGAGTGTATATTCCATTGGGAAATGGAGTCAACTTTTGAGATATATAATGAAGATTAAAACGACTATGTACTCCTAAGGGGACAGAGGCAAAGTAAGCATATCTTTCAAAATAAACAATATTCACATGGTGGCAAGACAAAAATAAGAAAATCCCATTACAAATGAGAGCATATAATAAGGATGAATTCTCAATTGTGAGTAGAGAAGAAATAACATAAAGGTTGATTACAATGAACAGAGCACCTAACAAGGGTGAATTCTGGAACTGCAATCATTAAAACATGACACATGCATTTAACTATATGAAGGGAGCATCTATCAAGGATGAATTGTGATCATTTGCTCTTAGTTATTCTTAGAATAAAGAAAATAAGTGAAATGAATGTGAAATTAGAGGAAAACACACTGAAAGAGTACACCGTGATGAATCTCTGCAATAAAAAACACTCTCTACTTGTATTAAAATTCATGAATATATACAGAGTTTTCCAGCTACAAAGGAAGGCTTTTCTCAAGCAAGTTGAACCCCTCTTTTATATCAAAATGATCAAATATTTATAGATCTATTGCCACACTAGGATACTAGGAGTCAAACTATTGCTATCTATAATAGTGGATCTGGTTACATTGAAGGAGAACAACTCCTAAACAACTTTACTAAAAATAGTGAATTCAATTTTGACCATATTTAATGTAAAACAAAAGATCTTTTACAAAATAGAATTTCTAGTATAATTCAAGTTCGATGTTATGGTGAGTCATCAGCTACATCTAGAGACCAATTTGAGAATATTATGTGCACTGTTGGATACCTCTGCCAACTTTGCGTAGAAAATTGAAGCTAACACTGCACAAATTCTACCTACAACCTTTGCGTAGCACAATGATTTTTCTTGAAACCCGTCCATTTGTTGGTAGTAGAAACTTGTTGGACACTTGTATTTACTACATACCAATCATTCATCTCTGGCTGACCTCATTGTTTGCAACATTTAGTATAAAGTTCAATAGCCATTTCGATCCAAGCTTGACACAAATTGTAGTGGGGAAATTATCATCTAGACGTATTAACAAAATAGAGAATTCATGTAACTTGTTGCAATGGATGCTCTTTGTTAATAAATAAATACTCTGCTCTTTCAACACAAACACAATTCTGTCATAGTTGCTTCCTTGCAAATAACAACCTTTCCACTATCCCCGCGTTCCATATGTTAGCTTACCTCTTGGGCGCAATTCTAAAAGTGGCACTTGGTGTTCTTTGCGCTTTTTTACACTGCATGATTCATGGATTTACATAGAGTTTAAATGAAACAGAGAGTGGAGATTTTAATATGATATGGAAAAGCATTAGGAAGGATATGGTAATTTTAATGGTAACGTGGAAACAAAAAGAGATAATGTGGAGTAAAGGACAAGGTAAGATGAATATAAGTAATATATGAGGTAAAGATGTGAGAGAATGAGTGGGGTGAGGTGGATGGGAAACATGAGTGAAGTGGAGTGGAAATCGACATAAGTGGAATGTGAAAGAATGAGTGGGAGATGAGTGTAGTTTTTATTTTTAAGATATTATTTTATTTAAAATATAAAATCAAAATAAAATTTAAATATAATGATTTTATATTTTAAATAAAATTAATTTAAAAATAAAAAATTGATGAGGGTAATGGGAAATATGCAATAAACAAAACTTATTTTTTAAGAGCTTGAGAAGTAATGGAGTCAACAAGACTTTTAGAGGCACATGGATGTTTCTAGATCAATTGAAACCATAGGTGTTATCAAATAATTTCATAGCATTCATAAACTTACATGAATTTTTGAGTGCTAACATTGGCTTCAAGGGGGAAATCATCCTTCATGTGAGGTTCCAAATAATTTAGACCAAGTGCCTAATCCGTCTCTATCTCAACCCTCTGATATTTGTAACCTGTAATTGGTTTCGCCACCAACTTATTCTTCAACTAAACCATATCCAAACTGAAAAATGTTGAAAGAAATGCTCGCCATGTTGAGATTATTCACACCTACCTACCCTAAGCTGAATTTACTTCCAATTCAAGTGAAGTCAAAGATTCAGTGCAACCAAGGAAGCACTTTGTCCACAAATTCAATTCCTTGCATGCATTCCTCCAGAATAAAAAATAGAAACCTATTTGATGACATCTTCAATAAAAAATTACAAACGTATTCGACTTTGACAAAATTTAACAACTTAAGTCTACTTGTTGAATCCAAGAACACTACAAAAGGATCTTGAAAATAGTGCATAAAACAACCATCTTGTATTAAACCCTCAACTACATTTTTGACCCTATGCAAATCCCACTGATGATTGTCATGAAAGTACCGCAAATCTTCATAAAACCTTTGCAATGAAACCCTTGTTGGACAAGAAAATGATGTTGTTTGCAAAACTAAGTCTTTATCATCTTCATTTCCAGACTGATAATGACTGCAAATTTTGACTATTTATATCCTCTTTCTAATCATATATTGGGTCATGAAATACAAGAGGAGATTTTTGTAATTAGTTGTCAATTTTCCCCATTGAGTCTAGATGACTTTGCATCAACCCACACTTTTCAACTTCATTAATGGTTTCAAAATTTTCTCTCAATAATTTAAATGAAGTAAATCATAAGGGCGGAGAATTCTCGTCAGTAAGCCCACTCTTTTCTCCATGTTCACTGACACAACTATGGACCTGCTGATTTATAACACCATGAAAAATCTCCTTTAGTAATTGGAATGAAGAACAACACAAGGGTAGAGTATTTCTTTCACCTGATTTGGTACTTTCCTCATGTTCTTCATCGTTATCATAACTGAAATATGCAGGGTGATTGTTTTCCTGGGATTGTTGAAAATCATTATTTCTTGAAGAAGAAAATGCAGTTGCTCGTTCTGAAAAGTCAACCTCAAAATAAACAATATAATCATCATCATATTCATCGTATACAAGCACATCAAAGACCTTTGTGATCTCATTAGCCAGGAAAGAACTTGGGGCATCAATTTGATCTTCAACAAGATCATCTACCATTTCTATAAAATCATTATCATTGTAAACTTCAAAAAGATATACGAAACAATCATCATTTTGCTCATGATGAAACAGATCCAAATTAATAGTTTGTTGATCATGTTCATCTTCATGACATTCTCCAACAAGTGGAAAATAATTTCCTGCAAAACCATCAACATAAAAAACTTTAAGAGAATGCATAATACTATTAATCCTCTGCTCATAATTCAGATCAGTTATTCTTTGTTCATGTTCACTGTCACTTTATTCAACATCCAAATCTTCATTTTGAATCTATTATGAAAGCTTCCCATAGACTTGAAGACTATCTTCCACCTCCCGAGAATCACTACACATTTGTTGTAAGGACCTAGATCTTCTTTCATTCAAAAGGAATGACACATCTAGATGAAGAGTTGTTGCATAACACAGTTTGGCATTGTCTTCAAGGGGCTAGATATCTTCAGGTAGTTTATAATAAATACCAACAAACATCCTACTGAAACTTGATATGGTTTCATCTTTCATTCTTCTCATGGCATAAAACTCTGAAAGGAGTAGATCCCATGACTTTCTCTCACCCAAAAATCTATGGAAATCTTTCCTCAATTCATTCCATGATCTAATAAACTGAGGCTGTAAATGTCTGAACCATTCTTTGGCATCTCCTTGTAATGATTGAGCAAAGGTTCTCATACATACATCATCTTTTTCAATTTCCAACAGATCTATAAAATACTTAAAATCATGAATGTGTTTTTCAGCTTTCATGTTCTTAAGCTCTCCATCAATTTTGGGAAGATACTTGACATGCTTTGGAGGAAAATCATAACGAATAGAAGGCAATTTTAAAGTTTTGTATCTTTGTTGAATCTTGGAAGGTGTTGGATTATGTACATGAGATGTTAGATCAACTTTAGTATCTTGAGGCTCACTATCTTTGTTATGGTCGTCATATGACTCAAATGAAGGATCTTGATCAAGATCAGTAATATGTGAAGAAGATATATTCATAGTTTCAAAATAAGGATTTTCAAATGCAGATCTATGGTCCTCATTAGAATGCAATAGGTAAACAAAAAAACTTTTAACATGCTCTTGAAAATACAAGAGGCACTTGATGAATATGAACAAAAATTCTTGAAAGAAATTTGCACTTTGATACCTAACTCTTTGTCCCTTCATATTGTTGTCAAAAGAGCTCGTCCTCTAGTGAAGTCCTTGAATTTCATTGAATCTTGATTAGAGTCGTCGGGTGGAAATGTACAAACAGATTGTGTCTGACCTCTGTCCACCATAAAAAAATCAGATCTAAACCTTTTCATTTCTCCCAGGGAAAATGCAACTTTCAGTCCCCGGTAACGGCACCAAAAGATGATGACTAAAACATGAAAACATTAAATGATAAAATATGGAAAAATGGGCCGTAAATATTCATTTGAATCTCTCAAACTATGACACCTATGTAAAAAATGAGAGAGGTTTTTATTATTGAGCTCATTCTTGACAAAAACCTCTCTGGATTTTTCCAAAATCCTCTCCAGTTTCTCAGGAAATGATCTTGAAGTTGATTCAAAAAACAATCATTTCCAGAACTTACGCAGCGTGCCCTGCAGAATTTGTGTAGCATGTTTGATTTCTTCACTAAAATTCATTTAGGAGGTGGCTACAACACCAATGGAGGCTGAAAATCACTACTAGATCATTCACCAATCATTTACCAATGTCCTTTAACCCTTTGCGTACCTAAAACACTTGCCTAGCGAACTGGTGTGATGCGCTTTGTAAATGCATCTTCAACATTTTCTTAGTGCGCTTTGCTCAATGCAGCTAGTTTTTGCTTCAAAACTCATCCAAATGGTAGTTGCAACATTTGTGGAGGCTAATCATGACTTCTGGGCCAAAAAACAATCATTTCCCATCTTTTACCATCTTTAAAAATTCTTGTAGAATTTGTGTAGTGCAAGGTCGCTATGCAAACTCTGTATAATGCAGTTTTCCAAAAAATCTCAAAACTAGTGTATTTTCAAAGGTTCTTCAAAAAACAAAAAAATGGTGCAAGCCTGATCCTAAATCTCAACCACCTCTGCAAGTAACTCTAATTATTGGAATCTCAATTGCAACAACCACTATCTCTTCTGACACTTAGAAAGTGAAATCAACAATCCTTCACTGAACTCCATTGAAGTTGAGGGAGAATTCCTTTGTCACCTACGCATTATAACCCTCGATATTCTCACAAAACCTCATGCAGCCAACCTACTCAAATGAAACCCTAAACGTTGGATTAGAATTCACCAGCGCTAAATTCTGTGGTTCAAACTTCAACACACTACCTCCTTTGTGATATTTCTTCCTTCCTTGACTAGCCATGTTGTGGATGCAAGATAAACCTGAGACTATCAAGGGCAAAAGGGTCCAAGGTGTTAGAACCCTATATAATAGGGGAATCAGTGTTCTGAATAATATTTATCTTTTCCAGGCATATGTGTTTGCTCAGGACTAATGGCGAAGGCGGCAGAAAGCGCTCGACACTCACCAAGCATAAAATGAGTACCTTCGCGCGCATTTCAAGGCGCAATACCGATGCATTTTAGCACAAAATTGTGAAGGGGTTTGAAATGGTAAAAGGTAATTCTTGTAGGAAAAATTTTCCCCTCGGCCTTTATGCAGAGTTTTGGCTTGTTTATCAAAATTTAAATATTTTGCCAAATATTTTTCCAAAATTTAAATATTTTGCCAAAAAAAATAATATTGGGTTAGGGCCAACCCCCCAAATAATCAACACCACAAACAAACAACAAACACACAAGCGCGCGCTAGCACTACTCCACAAACCAACACACAAGCCAACACCAACTCCAAATCTCAACCTCGGGCTCACTTCATCGAAAGACTATATAACTGTTGGCTCTTATAATCACCCAAACTTGAAATTACCACGTGAATGTGGGATATTGCCCACAAAGAGTCAAAAAAATATATATAATGCAGCTTTTAAAACCCTCTGCCAGGTGTTTGAACCAGTTTCAAGGTGTCGATTGCAAGGAATTTTGTGGTTGGGATTACTATTGCTCAGGAAATTTTAGAACATTATGTGAACAGGTGGCTCAGAGCAATGAACAGCCCAAATGGACGACTACAGCTGGTTGGATGGATACACACCGTCAAATGAGGGAGAGAGAAATGATTCACGTGTATCTCAGCCAGGCTATCCTCTTTTTCCCACAAGTGACAATCTAATCAGTGCTGCTGAAAAAATTATTTTTCCAAGCAAGCAGGTACCAAGTCTGCCGATATGCCGAGATCAACAGTTCCATTTGAAGCAGCCGCAGTAGCTTCAATACAAGGCTCAACAACAACAGTCTTTGTGGTCTGCGAGGTTCTTTGGTTGAGATACGTCGGTTCTATAAAGCAAATTCTAGAAATGAAACGGATACCATCAGGAAATGCTTGTTGCAGTAATGGTTATTCACGGTTACGCATCAAAGCTTTGACCTTGGCTCTTGTTCTCTATCAAAAACTTATGCTTGCTTTCTGGCCTTGTCCGAGCTATAAGTATTTTCCATCAGTGCCTTACAGACCAGGCACAATCAATGGGATTTTCCTTGACTTTGTCTACCTCATGACCATTATGTAATATATATCTAGATAGAGCTTGATTTGTCATATCTGACATTTCATCTGGAATTTGCTAGCTTCACTGGTCTTAAAGTGCTTTTATTCTGCAAAGGCTTAGCAAAACCAGAGGTGGAGATTACCTCCAAAAATTATTCAAGTGGATCAGTAAGTTAAAAACTGGAGGGATTCACGTTTGGGTGGATTATTGAACAAAGTGCAGTGTAAGGTTCATTAGTGTCCTCGTTCCTTGTTTCACCTCTGGTTTCAGAGATGATCAAGAATAGTGTCATCACAGTGGAGATTTTGAGTTGTAGATGTGAGAATCAAGGGATCTACGCAGTTTTCCTTGGATAATATCAGGGGGTAATGGTTCAGGGGACGGGCATAGTTCTTCTAAGCCATCTAGTGAGATGATTGCCTACAAAATGTAGATGATTTCCCTTCTGCAAGAGATCTTATGATTCAGGTTGATACAAAGAAACGATGCAGTTTTGGTACCAAATTTATGGTGTTATGATTCCTTTTCATGTAGCTAATATCAAGAGTGTTTCGAGCCAACAGGATGGAGGCAATTCTTATATAAGGATAATTTTCAATGTTCCAGGGACGGGTTTTAATGCAAACTACATGCTAACCACAAAATTTCCAAGAAGTATTTATGTGAAGGAAATTTCTTTTCGGTCGAAGGATTCACGGCATGTCAACCAGGTTGTTCAGATGATTAAATCCCACAAACGCTCTATAGCATTGAAAGAATCCGAGAAAGAAGAAAGATCATTTTTTTGAAGCATCGTTCCAATACAACTGTCAGTCAAGGGTTTCCCAAGCAGTTTCAGGGTTTTAGAGAATGCAACCTTGGTGTTTAGTCATACAGTTTCGGGTAGAATCTTCCTTCATATATCGTGAAAGTTCCATATAGATGGTATATCAAGCACGCTCAGGTACGAAATTAGTGATCAACACTTGGCAGAGGAATGCAAGTCCATTGATTTTCAGAAGAATGAATAATCAATCATTGGCACAGTGAAGTTTACCAGACGATCCAAAAGATACAGAGCTCATTGTTAGTGAGGTGGAAAAATATCCCAGTTTCCAGGCATAGATTGAACCAAATGGCAAGCGGTGAGTTCATTTACAGTGAACACCTGGCAGTCAAATTACAAGTGACATACTTTCCCTATATTTCAGGCAGTAGTTGGAGTATCGATTCTCCAGCTGCTAGCAAATCCTAACAACCTTCAGCAAATTTGGGACGACCAACCAACAGCTTCTAAATTTAGTTTTTTCTTTGTTACTGTTTGGTTTGTTTTAGGAAACCATCTGCGACATGTGTCCAGAGGATTGTAACTGTTATCTATTTTTAGAAAACAGAGGCAAAGCTCGAGTCCTGGAAAGGCTGAGAAATTTTTATTATTTATGCAGATGTAAAAGGCAGAAAGGAGGTTCGAGTGGGCAGAGTAGGAGAGGGTCGACCTGTGTGAGGTTGTTCGACCTGTGAGGTCCATTGCTGGACTGTGGGTTGTGTATGACCAGAAAACCTTTTTTTTTCTCTGTAATTATTAAATGATCAATCAGTGGGCATGCTTTCTTTTACAGGATTCTTGTGCGGATGTATTGGTGGCGTTTTTCCTCTGTTAGAGTATTTTCCTGTTCTCTTTCCACTTGTTTTTCAATTCTCATTATCAAATGATAGTAATAGAGCAGAATTTATCAGCGGATATTCTGCATCTGATTATTTGATAATCTTTATGTTTTCTGCTAAAGCTTAGTTCAGGAATTCTTAGCTGCTCCTTTGCCTGGCTTTTTCCTCCCCTATTTCTTCCTAAAACCGACACCATCAAAACTTGATTCGATCCAATATTGCCGCTACCTTGCCCTGTGAAAGAACTTTGTCCATATTTGAGAGTAAATCACATTGTTTAAAGCGCTAACCCCATTTGCCCAATGGCCCTCCTTGTTGTCCCTAACTAACCATTTAAAAATAAAAAACTCCATATCTTCATTACTTTCATAGCTAGCCTAAAATTCATCCCTTACAAACCAAGCTAAATCGAAAAGAGAGATCCCTCTTTGAGTCTTGGAGGGATAGATCCAAGACTCGAAGTGGTTCGAGGTTACCTCTGTGATTGCCTTTGCAGCCTTAGGCAAATTACAGAGTGCTAACATAATGGCGACTCCGCTGGGGACTTCTCTAGAGGTGCACTTCAAGTTCATATTTGACTTCTGATGGTGAACATAATCCAAACACAAGAAGGCTATACCATTCACCTGGCGACTCCATTGTTCAAGATCCCGAGCTTCAAAGTTCACAAGCGACTCTACTGCTGAAGAATCCAGATTTCAAAGCTTTGATGATGTTTCAAGATGACAAGGTATGTGGCAAATCCTACATATTGTGAAGCCATAGAAGAATGCAGGGGTGAGTTAGCAGATTTATAATTTGATGAAGTTTTGTTAACAACCGTGTTTCATTGTTGGAAATCGAAAAACAATTCTCATAAAATTAAAATGTGTGTTCTCGAGCTAGTTGCTGAAAAACTTGAAAAGGATATTGAGCTTTTGAATACTCAGATTCAGTCTTATAGTTTCCAACATCCAAAACAATTTTATGAGAATCTTACGTCTCCAAAACCAAAAGATATTGTATCATCTTTCAATTTTTTGATTGTTGAATATTTTGTTTGCAAACATAAGTCTGAAGTTGAACAGATGCAATCATGGTCTAATATTGAGGACATGAATGGGAAACTTATCCATGTTAGGATGTTGAATGAATGCCTGGAGAATCAACAAATAGATCGTATATTTATTGACCCGGTTTCAAATTATATGGAGCTCCTTTTCAGTATAACTGTTCAATCATGTTTTTTCTGCAAGGACCCGAGCCATCACCAGTTGCCAGTACATGTTTCAGCCTTGATTTTCGTCAAGCATGATGAGGAAGCCCAATCATGGGATCAACTGCTGGGTTGGCTTCATTGGATCTTTTTCATTACCTAATTGAAGCAGTAACTGTTAGCAAAGTAGGGTAGGTAGGAATGCACCAATAAGCTCATCAAGATGAGCACCTTCTTTTTTGTCTCTTCATAGTTTATTTTCAGTTTACAGTTTGCAGGTAGCCCAATGATCAACTGGTCGGCATTCAGAGTTCAACGGTTCTAGACATCTCCTTCGGAGCTATCTTCCCCAGGTGGAGCCTATGTTAGAACCCTATATAATAGGCGAATCAATGTTCTGAATAATATTTATCTTTTTCAGGCATATGTGTTTGCTCAGGACTCATGGTGAAGGCGGCAAAAAGCGCTCGACACTCACCAAGCATAAAATGAGTACCTTCGCGCGAGTTTCAAGGCGCAATACCGGTGCATTTTAGCACAAAATTGTGAAGGGGTTTGAAATGGTAAAAGGTAATTCTTGTAGGCAAAATTTGCCCCTCGGCCTTTATGTAGAGTTTTGGCTTGTTTATCAAAATTTAAATATTTTGCCAAATATTTTTCCAAAAAAAATAATATTGGGTTAGGGCCAACCCCCCGAATAATCAGCACCACAAACAAACATCAAACACACAAGCGCGCGCTAGCACTACTCCACAAACCAACATACAAGCCAACACCAACTCCAAAGCTCAGCCTCGGGCTCACTTCATCGAAAGACTATATAACTGTTGGCTCTTATAATCACCCAAACTTCAAATTACCACGTGAATGTGGGATATTTCCCACAGAGAATCAAAAAAATATACAAAATGCAGCTTTTAAAACCCTCTGCCAGTTGTTTGAACCAGTTTCAAGGTGTCGATTGCAGGGAATTTTGTGGTTGGGATTACTATTGCTCAGGAAATTTTAGAACATTATGTGAACAGATGGCTCAGAGCAATGAACAGCCCAAATGGACGACTACAGCTGGTTGGATGGATACACACCATCAAATGAGGGAGAGAGAAATGATTCACGTATAGCTCAGCCAGACTATCCTCTTTTTCCCACAAGTGACAATCTAATCAGTGCTGCTGAAAAATTTATTTTTCCAAGCAAGCAGGTACCAAGTCTGCCGATATGTTGGGATCAACAGTTCCATTTGAAGCAGCAACAACAGCTTCAATACAAGGCTCAACAACATCAGTCTTTGTGGTCTGCGAGGTTCTTTGGTTGAGATCTGTAGGTTCTATAAAGAAAATTCTAGAAATGAAACGGATACCATCAGGATATGCTTGTTACAGTAATGGTTATTCACGGTTACGCATCAAAGCTTTGACCTTGGCTCTTGTTCTCTATCGAAAACTTATGCTTTCTTTGTGGCCTTGTCTGAGCTATAAGAATTTTCCATCAGTGCCTTATAGACCAGGCACAATCAATGGGCTTTTCCTTGACTTTGTCTACCTCATGACCATTATGCAATATATATCTAGATAGAGCTTGATTTGTCATATCTGACATTTCACCTGGAATTTGCTGGCTTCACTGGTCTTAAAGTGCTTTTATTCTGCAGAGGCTTAGCAAAACCAGAGGTGGATATTACCTCCAAAAATTATTCAAGTGGATCAATAAGTTTTAAACTGGAGGGATTCACGTTTGGGTGGATTATTGAACAAAGTGCAGTGTAAGGTTCATTAGTGTCCTCGTTCCTTGTTTCACCTCTGGTTTCAGATATTATCAAGAATAGTGTCATCACAGTGGAGATTTTGAGTTGTAGATGTGAGAATCAAGGGATCTACGCAGTTGTCCTTGGATAATATCAAGGGGTAATGGTTCAGGGGACGGGCATATTTCTTCTAAACCATCTAGTGAGATGATTGCCTACAAAATGTAGATGATATCCCTTCTGCAAGAGATCTTATGATTCAGGTTGATACAAAGAAACGATGCAGTTTTGGTACCAAATTTATGGTGTTATGATTCCTTTTCATGTACCTATTATCAAGAGTGTTTCGAGCCAACAGGATGGAGGCAATTCTTATATAAGGATAATTTTCAATGTTCCAGGGACGGGTTTTAATGCAAACTACATGCCAACCACAAAATTTCCAAGAAGTATTTATGTGAAGGAAATTTCTTTTTGGTCGAAGGATTCACGGCATGTCAACCAGGTTGTTCAGATGATTAAATCCCACAAACGCTCTGTAGCACTGAAAGAATCCGAGAAAGTAGAAAGATCATTGTTTTGAAGCATCGTTCCAATACAACTGTCAGTCAAGGGTTTCCCGAGCAGTTTCAGGGTTTTAGAGAATGCAACCTTGGTGTTTAGTCATACAGTTTCGGGTAGAATCTTCCTTCATATATCATGAAAGTTCCATATAGATGGTATATCAAGCACGCTCAGGTACGAAATTAATGATCAACACTTGGCAGAGGAATGCAGGTCCATTGATTTTCAGAAGAATGAATAATCAATCATTGGCGCAGTGAAGTTTACCAGACAATCCAGCAGATACATAGCTCATAGTCAGTGAGGTGGCAAAATATCCCAGTTTTCAGGCATAGATTGAACCAAATGGAAAACGGTGAGTTCATTTACAGTGAACACCTGGTAGTTAAATTACAAGTGGCATACTTTCCCTATATTTCAGGCAGTAGTTGGAGTATCGATTCTCCAGCTGCTAGCAAATCCTAACAACCTTCAACAAATTCGGGACGACCAACCAACAACTTCTAAATTTAGTTTTTTCTTTGTTACTGTTTGGTTTGTTTTAGGAAACCATCTGCGACATGTGTCTAGAGGATTGTAACTGTTATCTATTTTTAGAAAACAGAGGCAGAGTGCGAGTCCTGGAAAGGCTGAGAGATTTTTATTATTTATGCAGATGTAAAAGGCAGGAAGGAGGTTCGACTGGGAAAAGTAGGAGAGGGTTGACCTGTGTGAGGTTGTTCGACCTGTGAGGTCCATTGCTGGACTGTGGGTTGTGTATGACCAGAAAACCTTTTTTTTTCTCTGTAATTATTAAATGATCCATCAGTGGGCATGCTTTCTTTTACAGGATTCCTGTGTGGATGTATTGGTGGCGTTTTTCCTCTGTTAAAGTATTTTCCTATTCTCTTTCCACTTGTTTTTCAATTCTCATTATCAAATGATAGTAATAGAGCAGAATTTATCAGCGGATACTTTGCATCTGATTATTTGATAATCTTTATGTTTTCTGCTAAAGCTTAGTTCAGGAATTCTTAGTTGCTCCTTTGCCTGGCTTTTTCCTCCTCTATTTCTTCCTAAAACCGACACCATCAAAACTTGATTCGATCCAATATTGCCGCTACCTTTCCCTGTGAAAGAACTTTGTCCAGATCTGAGAGTAAATCACATTGTTTAAAGCGTTGACCCCATTTTCCCAATGGTCCTCCTTGTTGTCCCTAACTAACCATTTAAAAATCAAAAACTCCATATCTTCATTACTTTCATAGCTAGCCTAAAATTCATCCCTTACAAACCAAGCTAAATCGAAAAGAGAGATCCCTCTCTGAGTCTTGGAGGGATAGATCCAAGACTCGAAGTGGTTCGAGGTTACCTCTGTGATTGCCTCTGCAGCCTTAGGCAAATTACAGAGTACTAACACAAGGGATAAAACTCAGACATGGCACCTTGCCCAGGAAACAAGCAGGGCCAGGGTTTTCTCAAATTTTCCATATGGAACTCAATTATCCAAAAGACAAGTGTTAAAAATGCATACATGCATGTATTAAGCACCAACTTTGGCTCTCTGGTCTTTACAAGGAAAAAGTCTAGAGGAATAGGGGATGCCTAGAGAAATGCTACTATATAGAGTTTGCGTAGCGGGTGAACTGCTTTGCGTAGCAGATGGGTTTCTTGAAGCTTGCTCGAAAGGAAGGGGTTGATCGAAGGTCGAGAACTCATGAAGATGGATAAAAGGTGGTAATAATACATGCATAATATGGTATAAAGTGATTTGAAAGGGGAAATATCTGTTTTTTGGATGAAAAGACAACTCAAGCTGCTTCAAGCAACTTACGCAACATGTTTACACATCGCACACATTTTTTCTATAGTCAAGGTACAATTAGAATGAAATAACATCATAACCCTTTTTCCTAACTTTATCATGTATTACGATGCTCATCAACACTCTTTGAAAATGAATTTCCCTCCTAGACTTTACAACTTGATTTATGACATACCATTTTCAATTTTTAGCAATCACTTCAAACCATTGACCCAAATTGAAATGCATTGGTCTTCTCAAGACCAAGGCATGACTTTGTAAACTGTTGAATCCTTATAACTCTACCTTGAAAATACTAATGCTAACACTACATATACCATCTATCTCCAAGCTATCTCTCTACCCAAACTCTCAAACACTCCCTCTCTCTCTCCACCTCCCTCTCACACTCTCAAACACTCCATCTCTCTCTCCACCTCCCTCCCACTATCTCTCCTCTCTATATCTCCTACATCTACCCCTCTATTCTCCTCACTTTATATACCCCTCCCTATTTATCCTCCACTCTACCCCCCCTTCTCTCTTAACCTATTTACCCCGCTTCCCTCTCTCTCCCCCCCCCTATTTATCCTCCACTCTACCCCCTCTTAACCTATTTTACCCCGGCTTCCTCTCTCTCCCTCCTCTCACACACACTCTCTCTCTCTACTCCCCCTCTGGTCTCCCCCTCTCCTCCCTCTCACACCTCAAACACCCCCCATACCCCCATCCCTCCTCTCTACCTTTTTTCTCACTGATCTAGGGTGGGTGGATATTGATGGCCACCCACCCATTCCATTGATTCAAAGACTGTGCTCTGGCCTTTGACATTTTTTTTTTTTGGGTCCCAAACTTTGGGGCTTTGAGGCCCTAAATCCACATTTTGGGTTCGAGCATGCTCACCGTAGCTAGAGAAAGATTCTAGGATGAACGGAATATGAACTCTTTGGTTATACCTTTCCAACCATGTATCGATAACCCCAAATAGAGATTGTATGTAAAAGTTAGGCCCCTCGGGAAGTTGACGATCAACTACCCCCATCTGGGGCCCACAAACCTTTGGTGTTTCATCTCCTAAGTTTAGGTTTTCATGTTTAGTTTTCCTACTTATGTTTTATGTTAAAAATATATTTGGATCCTCATCGTACTTAGCTTCTTGCAAATGAGTGTAGCCAACACATCTCTTCTCGTATATAAGCTACCACCATTCCAAATTTTAGTTTGTGTTTTGCATTTTATAGTTGTATTTCAAATAGTCAATAATAGAATTTGAGATTTATTGTATATTGTGTTCCTTTCCATATCTTGTGTATTTATTTGTTATATCTATTTTATATTTATTCCTTCATATCGCTCCCTCAAAATAATATGGATCACTCAATTTGTTCTCTCTCTCTACCCCTTCTTGTCTCCCTCCCTCCCTCTCACACTATAAAAAAAGACCTTTCTACTTCTCTCTATCTTTTGTCTCCCCCTCTCACACTCTCACACACTTCTCTCTACCCCCATCCTCCTCCCTCCCACTCCCCTCCCTCCCACTATCTCTCCTCTCTTTCTCTAACATCTTCCATCTCTACCCCCCCTCTTGGTGTCCCTCTCCCACTCTCTCACACTCTCAAACAATCCCTCTCTACCCACTTATATTGTTACTTCTTGTATCTAACCCTCGCACTCTTTCTCACCCTATCCCTCTCCCTCTCTCTCCCACATTATCCCCCCCTTTCTCTCGTTTCCTCTATCTAAACCCCATTCTCTCTCTCTCTCTCTCTCTCTCTCTCTCTCTCTCTCTCTCTCTCTCTCCCACACTTTCAAACACTCTCTTTGTATTACTCTCTTCCATTAAAGGACCCAAAGAGCACAATAGTGTGTTTGGGCTCATTTTCCATGGATTTCAAGAATAATATTAAAGGACCCAAATAGAACAATGCATTACATGTTGTTAAATGAGGTTAAATCCTCACTAATAAATAGGTTAAATGTTTAGCTTTAAAATCCTAAAGAGTGGGACCACAATAACCATTAAAGTGATTAACTATAAATGAAAAGGTATTAAAGATCCAACAAATCTCTCATGCTAAATTTACATTATATTCTAAATGTTTCCACCATCTACACTATCCATATAACATATTATTTTTTTAATTAACTACTTAAAATAATAAATCATTGGATACTAGAGGACAATGATCATTGGCTACTATCATCTATGTAGGGTGAATCATCACCCTTATTCAAGGAAAAATACTCCACTTGTTGGTAGTCCTTAATAGGTCATACTTTCATTCCTACCAAATTCCTTTTGGTTTTGGGTCCTTCACATGTTTCCTTACATCCAAGGAAGACAAGCTCTTAGCCAATCCTTGAAACTACCTCCGATGGGATCATAAGATTTCTAGTAACATATAAATTTAATCTCATACATGAAACCAAATACTATTCTCATTTGCAATTCAACCTCTTACTCAAAAGGAAAGCTTAGACCATCTCCTTGTTGATGAATGCAACTATGTGAGACATTCTCCATATTACAAACTTGTGAGGTGTGGATCATTGCAGTTATGTGAGTCTTTCTCTCATCTTACAAACCTGAGAGAAAGCCCCTAAGAAGGGTACGTGGTTCCTTTCTAAGACAGAGCTAGGAACGTAGACATGACCTCCTCCATTCAGAGAGTTGAGAAGAACTCCAAATGATTATCCGGTGGGAAAGGCGATCTTTTGAGTTAGACGTGCCTGTGGCTGAGCACAAGGTGAACGTGTGAAATCACAAAGTGTTGGGTGCATCGTCATGTGGATAGAAATGAAGATGATGTATTAGCCTCCTTTGAGAAACAGAGTTGGCAAGAAGATTCCATATGATTCTCCTGTTTGAGAAAGAATATCTGTAGAGTGGACGTGCCTATGGACGATCACAGGTGAACGTGTGAAGATCTGGTTATTTTTTGTAATGCAGTGAACCAGAGATATGACATCCCTATGGATGTGCCCCTAGTGGATGAGGACTAGTGGGTGTACCATATCCTTTTCTATATATTGTTCAAGAATCAGACCTACCTGTAACCCTAATTGTTATGTAAAGGGTACAAGTCAACCCCACCTTAGTATGAGTAATAATAAATGTAAGAGATAATTAATCTGGCTAATAATAATAATAATAATAATTATAATTATAATATGACTTAGAAGAGGTCGGCCCTGTTGAGCCAATAGACATTTATGTTGATAGGACAAGTCTAATATAAGTAAAGGAAGACTCCCCATTATGGAATCATATCTTTCTTGTGAGTTTGGAAATTTCACCAAGTACAGTTCTTTGGGAAAATGTGTGCACCTCTCTTGGGTGCTAGAGTTCTAGGGTTTGAGCACCCTCTTGTGTCCTAGGTTTTTTTTTTTTGGTGGTGAAGATCTTTCTCTTGAAGTATATAGCAAAGGATTTCGCTGGGTTTTCTTCCCTTATTGAGAAGGGTTTCCCAGGATACATTTTGTGTTCCTGTGCATGGTGCTTCTTCTTGTGATCTTGGTTGCTGCAACATTTATGGTTATGGTTAAATGATAAAATGTAATAAACTTCATGCTTAACCTAACACATTGAAAACAAAACATGGTATGAGAGCATAGGTCTTGAAATAACCCATTGCACAAGCATTCACCAAGTCTCAACGCACCTTTTGCAAAACCGTACGACCCTTCTAGGGTTTCGAGAAAATAATGTACGACCTCTTTTTCAGTGGTGATTCAAACCTTAATACTTGGACGTTGGGGATACTTTTGGCATAGAAGAGTATGGCCTCTTCTAGCGCATCTCCAGAAGCTCTCAAAATGAAATTCCGAGAAATTTTGATTTTTTGCCCTAGGGTTTCTAGGGTGCCAAAATTTCGTGCAGAATATTAATTCTGGGTTTTTGAAGAAATGTTTTCTTAAATCTGAAAGCATCTTTGTGATACTATAAAATTGATTATTGGAATTCATAATCCCAATATAATCCAAGGTTGCTAATTCAACCTAATCATTAGGTTCTCAAAATCCAGTCGTCAAATAATTGAAGAAGCCAATCAAATGAAGAACAAAACATTAGTAGAAGATAGGCTTGACGGAGAAAGCAACTTCAACCCCTGGAAATCAAAGCTTATATTCACTCTTGAAGAAGATGACCTATTGTATGTGACAACTAAAACTCTACCAGACACAACTACAGATAGAAAGAAGATAAGAAAAGAAGAAGATGTGAAAGAAAAAAAATAATTATCTACTTAGTATGAGATCACCTCTTGCCCCGTATTGCCAATATAAAGACAGCCTATGATATGTATAAAACTTTAAAAGGAATGTTTGAAAGTGACAACACTCTCAGAGCTCTTACCTTAAATATCCAACTTCAAAGTACCAAGATGACGAAGGATGACACCGTTGCACTCTTCTTTATGAAGCTATCAGAGATTAAAGAACAATTAGAGACCATTGGGGAAATCATGTCAGATAGAGAACTTGTCTTAACCACTCTCCAGAATCTTCCAAAATCACGGGAGTCTTTCATTCAGAGTATCAGTGGAAGAGAATCTCTACCTACCTTTGAGCGTCTACGAAAATATTGCACTTAAGAAGAACTTAGACTTAGAAATATAGGAGTGGAAGATTCCTCAGAAGAAAATCATGCTCTTGCACTTCATACAAATAAGGGAGGAAAATTCAAAAGAAATTTCAGGAAAACATTTAAAGGTGAAAAGTCTTCATCCAATCCAAGTTATCAAAGAAGAGATGTCTCAGAAATTCAGTGCTTCAGATGTGACAAGTATGGACACATTGCAAGGAACTGTCCAACCAGGAAAAAGGGAAGACAATATGCTTCCACCGCTGACATTGATCCAGATCCACCTCAAAAGAGTGAAGAGAAGAGAGAGGAGAAGTACTTCCTCTAAAAAGGACATGACTACAACTAGGTAAATCATTTGATCTCTAATTGTATAGTTGATTGCATTTTTCAAACAAATGAAGGATATTATTCCTAGTACAAGAGCTCTCAAATATTTGGACCATTATCCTTGGTACGAGAGTCCAAAACATATTTAATTTGTTCATCATACAAGAACAAGCATAAACATTGTCTCTGTAAGAGAGAAAGCCTTTCAAAGATCCATAAAATCTTAGATGGAGGTTGCCAGTAATGTAAATACCCTCTCCCCTTCAACAATTCAGAGGGAGACATACATTACTCCAGTTGATCTAGTTGTTCTAGTTGATATGTTTAGAGATATTGCAGTAGGACACAAAATCCCTACCTAGGCTCACTCTGCAAGAGGTAGAGAAACATATAAGCCTCTCAAGGCACATCCCGAGAAAGCAAAATAGATTTCCGAGCTATCCTTCAATCATGAGCCACCTTATTATTGTTGAGCCTCACTATCTTAGAGAAACAACAGGAGAACAAGTATGGCAAGATGCCATAACAGAAGAATACCAATATATCTTAAAGAATGATGTATAAGATATTATTCAAGGACCTAAAGGGAAGTCTGTGGTAACTTCCAAGTGGATCTATAAGATCAAACATGTAGCTGATGGAAGTGTCTAGAAATACAATACGAGATCTACAACCAGAGGTTTCTCATAAATAGAGGGAGTTGTCTGTGATAAGACACTTGATCTAGTAAACCCGATACAATTCCATCTGTACTACCATCCATGAGTCGAAAACTATATCAGAAAGATAGATTCTTGAGGAGTTCAGATTTCAACAAGAATGTTGTTGATCCATACCTATATTATTACAATGTTGGTGATGAGAGCTTGATTTTGATGACTTATTCAAAAAGACTTATTGTTGTAATCCCCGACTTCTGAATTCAAGATGAATAAATCTGAGTATGATGCACTACTTCTTGGGACAAGAAGTATGACATAGGACCAATGATATTTTCCCGAGTCAAGGAAAATATTCAGTAAAGATACGAAAGAAGTTCAAGTATGACAGAATACAAAATCCACCGTGATATATTTAAAAGGAGAAGATTGATAATGATTCAGATGAGACTGATCCACTGTGGATCATTGATGTATCTGGTTAAAACCTGACTTGATTCATGCCATGCAATGAATGTGTTTAGTCATTACATGATTCAACCGAGACAGACTCACTAGACAACAAGAAAACATGTATGGAGATATGTACGAGGCACAATTGGATATGGCATATGATATGCCTCCAGTATGAACTTGAGTTTGTAAGATATGTCGATTCAGATTGAGCAGAAAGTACAGTGGACCGAAAGAACACATCTTATTATTGTTCTACCATGAATTTTTCCATGGTTTCCTGATACAGCAGGAAACAAAACTCTGTGGCCTTAAGCACCACAGAGGCAAAGCATATAGCATCGAGTGTGGAAATAAATATGGCTTCACATGCCTCTAACATATTTACTTGACCATGAGATGTATCCTATGATGATAACCAAGAGCCGTGTGTAAAGCTCCTTGAGAATCTAGTGTTTCCTGATGGATCGAAACACGATGAGATGAAATATCCTTATGTCAGAGATATGATGCAAAGGAAAATCGTACCGATGCAATACTTTCCTACACATGAGCAGATTACAGACATCTACACCAGACTAGGGAGTATTGATGACTCCAGGCAAAAAAAACAAAATTCAGAGTACATCCGTATGAGACTTGGCGTGATGAAAAATGCCCCCCTAGATGAGAGGGAGTGTTTATGAATGCAGCTATGTGAGACATTCTCCAACTTACAAAATTGTGAGGTGTGGATCATTGTAGCTATGTG
>SNQJ01S0160418.1:21735-39875 GCA_010110895.2 Picea sitchensis
TATTTCGCATGGCATTGTTTTAAGAATAAGGATATACCCCCTCTTTTTAATATTCTTCTTGACAATGATCTTGCTCCAGTTCAAAAGCAATTAATACATGTCTACAATTATTTTTTTATTATATTTATTTCTTAAGCAGAAAAGAAATGTACATGGGTGTACCCAGAAATAATTTAATTGCCAATAAATTTCAGCGTTTTCTTGTAAAAGAGTTGTCACGTTATTATTAGTTTAATTTGTTCATTTTGGTTCCTAGTTTAATTTATATAGTTGCGGGACACCTATTTCATTTAAATTGAAGTCGTGATGTCCAGAGGTGAATGTTGGAAATACATATTATATATTTTTTCTAATAAATTAACTCATTTAAATAATGATTTCAATTTCAGTTTTAGTAACCTGAATGTCAAGTTGAGTAGGTACAATTTTGTTGTCTATAGTTTGAGTTTTTTAATATAGTTAGGCTTAAACTAGTGTTATCGGAACCGGACGGTCCGACTAGTTTTGGCACATTTCCGGTCCAGTCAGGGCAATCGGGTTGTTGTAGGCGGTTCTTTGGTCCTTAGTCACGCCGTACGGTACTGTATGGAACTGCCCCATTCGGTGCTTTAAGGCCGGTTCTGTACAAGAACCGGCCAGTTCCTTACGGGCGTGACTAGGGACCACTGAAATCCAAATTTAAAAAAAAATAATAATAAAATTAAAAGATGGGTTGCCTAATAACTTACCCTAATGCCCTTCTAACTCTATTTAAAGAGGTCCATGTACCTTCCATTTCACCTACTCTAGTCATTAAAGGTAATATTAAATTATTAAAGTAAAATGATGAAAATGAAAAACTTTCATCTTTATCATTTTACTTAAATTTTTAACATTACCATTAATTGTTTTAAGATGTTTGAGAATGATTCTAACTTCATAGGACATCATATGGAGAAAGTAGCATTTTAGGTCCCATTCAAAATTTAGCAAACAGTTTTCAAGATTTTATGATTGGCAGGATTGCAACATTGAGCACCAAGCTCTCTATGTACCTCGATGTTGGTGTTATTGATTGTTAAACTCTTCTCTTATGACCCTAGTAAAAATGTACCCTTCACTCATGTAAAATCACTTATTAGGCATGTTAAGTTTTTTCTATCTTATTTTAATGCTTAGAGGGTGACACTAATGATGAGGATCCTAATATAGGCAATGATTTTGATGATATGAGGTTATTTGGTGTCGCACGGATTTTTTTGGACTCTAGAGGCCATTTAGAGCCTCTTTGTTGATGTATTTTGGTTCAAAAATGGATTGCACTTTGTGTTATTTTGGTTATATGCACCCTTGCTATATACATGAGAAACTTTGCATATTTGTGTATAATGGTTTGGATTCATATAGATGCACATGAATATATATGTTTTTTAATCAAAATTTGAATCTTTTATGTATTTTTTGGGCGACCGTTTTTTTTCCAATGTTGGTCCAATGCACATTTTTGGGGTCAACCGGTTCAATGACTAGTTTGGTTTTGATAACATTGGATTAAACTATCGAACTTTATAATTTTTGTGAATAAAGTGTATTGATTATATGAATCAAATAGAATATCAGGTGTATATTGCTGCTTTGAGTTTGGTTATATATGTTTTTTTATATATTAAGCACATCATATTGATATTATTATTGTTGTTATTATTTAACTTCACCAAAAAACGATTATTGGCCTTAAAGTGGGTGAATAATTGGCTTATTTTATAAGCAACTTTTTCCTTTCCCTTTTCCATTTTTAACAAGATATTGTGGTTAGAATTGTTATTATATTTTAGATTGCATTTTAAGTTGTATTGAAAATTTCAAGTTCTAAAATGGATATATCTATGTTTTATGTTGGAGAGAGACCAAATGGAATGGAGCTCATCCAAAGAAACTTGGCAGAAAATAAATTCTGACAGAGTAGTAAAAGGTAACCTAAAACCAGTCGGAGCTAGAGGGGTATTCAAAAGTAATGAATGATTTGATTCCTAGATCCAAAATCAAAGCCCTTATGGAAACGATTGTTGGTATGATGGAGCCCACACCACAACACTATGAAACAATAGAGAAACCTTTAACACATTGTTACATTAATTAAATTGCCACAGAAAGGGCATATGTCCATTTATACAATGCATGCAACTTCAGGATTTTCAACAATTTTCTAACTTTGATGGAATTTCACCATGCCAAATGCACATCTTCTCTTATCTACTTGGCATATTCCTTGCACATCTATGAAACATTTTTCTTACACCTTAGGACACCTTATACAATCAATTCTCTACATGGCATTCAACATCATGTAGAATCCATCACCTAGGAATCATTAATTGTACTAGTGGTGGATTCAACAACCAAAGAGGGAAGATATCTCACAAATAAAAAAAAAAAAACATACACCATTTGTATAACCAACCTAAACCAATCTTAACTTCATATTTACCAAGTGCCAAGAGGGATCAAATATCTCGAGGCGCAAACTTTTTTAGAGTGCAAAAACTTGAGTAAAGGTTTGCACCTTGAAGTATTTGATTCCTCCTAGCATTTGATATATCTCATGTTAAGATGGATCTAGGCTAGTTTACTTGGGGCCCAAACATACCTTAGTCAAGCCATTGAGTCTTGAGTGACCATTATGTTATAACACTTTAATATCTTTAGTCAATGACCATATCAAAATGGTGATTATCCCCAATATTCCCCCATAGTGATGATTTTGAAGATTCCTCATAGTGGCTCCTTTTACATAATATCCCAATACAATCTTCAATGCCTTTCGTTCCTAGTTTAAGGTTTGACAAGTTTTGTTNGACCATATCAAAATGGTGATTATCCCCAATATTCCCCCATAGTGATGATTTTGAAGATTCCTCATAGTGGCTCCTTTTACATAATATCCCAATACAATCTTCAATGCCTTTCGTTCCTAGTTTAAGGTTTGACAAGTTTTGTTTTCACTTGCCTTGCTTGTCATAAGATCAAACAAATGTCTTTTCACCAATCTTGTCCTGACAAATTCCCTTTCACTTGCAATCTTTAAAGCTTTTTTATGTTGTCCCTTATTATTGCAATTCAACACAATGCCTCTTTGATTTTTTTAAAACATAAACATCTCTATACCCATCCAAAAGAAACAAAGAGTTTTTGAAGCCTCCTTTGCACTCTTGGTGCCTTATGTCCAAGCATTAATGGTTCTCTAGGGTGCCTAATGGGTATGAACAACCCATTTTTGTAATAAATGCTACAATTATCAAGGAAAACCTTGTAAATTTATGATTTGTGATCAATTTTGGCTATATCAAAGTCGACTAGTTGCCTAAAATGGCACTAGTCAAATTTGATCATGTCCACTGCCCAAGCTATAAAAGATATCTTCTAGGTCATAAATGGGGTTACCTTACTATTGTATGTTTGTAACAATTTGTGTCTTTCTCTGACGAATAATAAGAATGATCTAGTCCCTTTTATCATTGGTTTTCATCCCAAATACCGGTTGTTTACCACCTAAATCTATCTAATGTATGTTCAAAGGTGTTTATGCCTCATGACATAAGTAGTTAATTCAATGTGTGATTGAATATGGTTATTGTTTTATGCAGTAGTCTAAACGTTCTACCTTTGGGGGGTTTTCTGGCCACTTTTTTTGTTTGATTTTGCTCGAAATTCAGTGATGAATGGTTGGATCTGCAAATTTGAGTGGCTAAGTTTGTATAATCCAAGTGTCCCATGGGTTTTTCAGCACGTTGAATCCATTTATGCATTTAGAAAGGCAATTTAAACAACAAAAAATAGAGATTTTGTCCAAATTTACATCATCGGATTTCGGCCAATTCCTGTCAGAAAACCCAAAAGGTAGAACGTTTAGCCAACACCTTATTTTATTACTATATTGTTTTTCATTAGAATAAGACCATGGGCAAGATAAGTTGCTTATTCAATATTAATTTATATTAGTTGAGGCCAACGATAGTTGAGAAAGGTATTGGTTACCTGCTTTTATAGGTTGGGCCCAATTTGGATCCTACATTTGGGGGAGGGTATTGCTTTTATGTTTTTGCACTAAGATGAACTTGAGTCCCAACATGATTCGTCCAAGAAGTCCAAAAAATCTTTGAATACTCTAAAGATAACAAAGCGAGCCAATCGTTATCACGATCTATTTTGTGATCCTTATAAGGGCATATATTATTTCTAACAACAATGACAAAGCATCCATCAAGAGAAGTGCCAAATCGAAAATTCTCAACTTCTGACCTTTGATGGCACTAGAAGCCAAAAAAGACCATTTGCTCACCTTGAACACCCACCAGGTAGGTGAATAGGAAATGGACAACCTAACCAAATTGACCCAACTCAAAGGAAATGTGCAAGGTACCATACTACAATGGTATCAAAGAGCCAGATAACAAAGTGCTTTTTAGGTTTAGGGTGATGTGATTTGATTGTTTTGGGATGAGTATGGATACCTCGAAAGAAAAACATCAACCTTAACGAAGGTAGAGGAATTTTCCAACGAAAAGGTGAACAAGTTGGGGAATATGAACCATAGCTAGAGCAACTCTTTTGCCAGCCAAAATGTACTTTCCCTGAACTTGTCTATATGCATTGATTCATATGTGGACTCTAGGTGGACCTCAAGACCTAGGGCCATGGAAGAAGTTGTAGATATATCAAGAAGTGGACATAGCCATTGAATGGCAAATGGAACAATGTTGATTGCACGAGATCAGGAGCAACATTGAGGAGATTGGAAGCAAAACAAGACTAATGAGGAAAAAATACATGAGACCAAGCAAAGGAAGCCTGAAAAGCAACCTAATGACAAACCCTTGCTCAAAAAGAAGAGCTATGATAAGACACTTATGCAAAACAACACACCATGAGCATAATGCTAGGGATCATGGTTATTATGACTACATAGAGAACTTGAGAATTCAAGGTCAACCTGTAGTTCCAAGCAATTCCACTGTGGGCATGACACACCCAAAGACCATAATGCTTTCTAAGCTCATGCCCAAGGGATGAGTTCAGTAGTTTTTATGTCAAACAGAAAGAAAGTTTACAAGTGTTTCTCATGCAAGATACAAGGACATTGCTAACAACTACATCTCTAGCATAATGGGGTTCCCTTGTTTATATTGTGGGCCATTATGAGAATTTTGAGGTAAAAAATGGACCTCAAAGTAAATAAATAAATGTACTATCAAAATCAACCTTAAAAGAACCAATAGGATTCAAGATGATGATGTCAACCATAAGGGTAAATATTTTTGGAGGGAAATGGAGAAAACTACTTTTTTTAATTGTATTTTCAACCTCTCTTTATACATTTACTCAAATTTCAAGTGTGGGTTCTCGTTGGATGTGGAATAAACTATGCATCCAATGAGTACACACTATGCATACTTTTGATAAACGAGAAATGCATGAAAAAATATGTTTATGTAAGAAACATGATTTTTTTCATGCATTTCTAGTTTATCTCACCGTGGGTCTATCAAAAGTATGCAGAGTGGGTACTTGTTAGATGCAGCAGAATTAAATTCTGCATCCAACGAGTGCCTACAATTGAAATTTGAGTAAACCTATAAGGAGATAGGTTGAAAATATGATTAAAAAATTAGTTTTATTTCTTTCCTTTTAAAAATTCATAAATTTTATTTTATTATTTTCCTTATGAGGCCCATTTTAGGCCTCAAAATTCCCCAAATGCACTCACACACATGAATCGTAATTACCCACAACATGTAGGGAAACTTATGAAAAATTGTCAAATGATTAGAGTCATGGAGGAAGACCATGCAAAATCCTTTATTTCAATGTGATCAAAGCCCAAGAAACAAGAATAGGGGTTCAACGAAGAAGTTCTTATTGAAGAATGTGAGAAATACGTAGACCTCATTGACTGGTGAAGGACACTAGAAACAACATTGGAATACTTGGAAAGCCACCACTGAGAGCCAGGTGAAAAGAGAAACTAGGTGATCCCATAAACAAAAGTACATCCTTCATGAAATAAGAATAAGGAATTGATCACCCAATGGCAAGCCCTTTAACAAGATAAGTAGTGCTTGCACAAGATCTATTAGTTCTTGGGATGCTTGTTCAATGTCAACAAGGAACACTGAGGCTCACCATAGTGAAGGTATGGAAATAGTACTTTCTTTCGAAAAGACATACAAGTCCCAACCCATATTAGTGGGTAGTTGATAGATGAATATCAACTCATCCATTTATTGGGAGGAATTACTTGGTCAACCCTTGCTCCAAACCTCTTGAATCATGGTCCAAACAACTCACCTTACATCCCAACAAATAGGATGACGTGTGGCACTAAACACTAATTATTGCAATATTATAACTTATGCAAACTTTGAAGTAGTACAACTCCCAAGGGAATCATATCAATTCTTATTCAAAAGACGATGGATATACAACATGTGAGGCACCATTTGTTCGAATAAGTTGGCAATGATGTTTTGAAAACATTGGAAGATTAGTATTCCTTTAGACAGGGGCAAACATGTGGTGGAGGTAGAGATCGACGATATCAATTGGGATGACTTGTTAGGGCCACAAATCGAGAAAAGTCACATGTACAATGTGCAACGAGAATTCAACTTGAACCTAGATGGCTAAGGTGTGTTGCACATGGAGGTGTCATCAAGTGAATATTCTAGTCAAGTCTTACAAGCTTGAGCACATAAGAACCATGGAGTGTATCTGGAATATGTGAAGAATATTTTTCTGGAATATGTGAAGAATATTTTTTGTATTAACATCCATAGCACTTTCTCAATGAAACAATTTGAGCATGATGATAACCTAGTAAGGCACATCGAGTGAATAGAGAAAAGGTCACGCTTCTTTATTGAGGATAAAAGAAGGTCTCACTTCTTCATTAAGGATAAAAGATTATACGAGTTCCCAACTACACTAGAATGATCGTGTATTAATGGTGGACGACATGCTTCATTTTGCAACCCCACCTAACTTGGGATAAAATCAAGGTCTTGTTCTTATGTTTATTCAGTAGAAACAAAAGCAAGAAGTATTGTGTATATTATGGTGCCACAATGTGTGTCATTTTCATATTCTAATGCAGGTCAAACATAGGCAAATGGAATAGTTTGGGACACCTAAGTATCAATGCATATATTATCATGACTATTCATGGTTTTGCATACAGATTGTATCATGATAGGGAAAAGAAGTCCCAAACTAACAATTGGGGCAAGTTGTGGAAAGAGTTTATTGCCAACCTAAACAAAGGACATGTTGATGACAATGCTACTATGTCAAAAGTGCTAAATAAGATGCACAAGTTTTATTGACAACAAACATCCAATAAAATACTAGTGTTCAAGTTATCTTCGTCGAATGACAATGCCATTTCAGGTAACTACACTAAAGCATTAGTCGGGGATCAACAAGTACTACAAGAGCTAATAGAGTGACAAAGTATTTAAGAGCAAGGAATTGAAAAAGATCAACAAACTTTGAATTATTGGGATGATTGCACAATGGTAGAAACCATCACACATTTTTGAGAGTTTGTCGATGTCTTTGCTTCTAGTTATCAAGGCCTGAAAGGCATCCCAAAAGAATTCATGGTGTTTATGATTGAACTATGGCTTGATGCAAAGCCAAGACGATAATGACAATGTTAGATGAGCCCGAAGTACAAGGAAAAGGTTCAAGAAGAACTACAGAAGATGCATTGACACAGGTATCATCTACTCGATTGAAAAGAATAATCGAAGATCCTTTCTTGACACCTTTTATAGAATAAATTTTGAAAGGTATTAGAGGAAGGGAGAACTACTCCATCTTGGATGGTTACTAAAGTTATATTCAAGTTTCAATCAAGGAGAAAGACCAATACCTGACAATTTTTTAGATCGAATGGGGAACTTGTGCCCACCAATGCACGTAATTTGGGTTGGGTAGTGCCCTTACTTGCTTCCCATGCATAATAGTGGATATTTTCAAGGACTTTACTTAGAATATTGGGCATTGTTCATATGTTTACATAATCATATTTTTGACCTTGGATTACGCTAAATATATGCTCAGAGATGGTGTATCCTTGAACCCTGGCAAGTTCCATCTGTTAAAATATTCGATGTGCTCGTTTTACCATAGACAATATCACTATTGTCACCCAACCATAGGGACGCAACCACCCCCAAGCACCATAACCTTTTCTAGAAATAATGATTCTTGAAGCAACACTAGAACCAACAGATAACCAAGAGAGCACATCTTTCTCCAAAGATAGCTCACCAGACAAAAAGTCCCAAATCCACAGAACGAGAACAATACTCAACTGAAGCAGTTGTAGTTGCACTTGCACTTACCAAGAATACCACCAAAAGATACTAGAAGGTATGGCGCACATCTTGGGCTAGATGGCGCTAGAGAGAGAGACCAAGAAACACTCCAGAGTATCCACCTTCCTATCTTGCAACTACAGTGCCAAACTTGTGCTATCCTTGACTGAGAGAGTGAGTGAAGTGAGTGTTTACAAATGAGCTAGATCATCTCTTATTTATAGTGGTTCTTGTCACTTGTCTGGGTCAACTTGTCCTTTTAGAAGCTAATACTTTAATAATTATTATCTTACTGAGCTGACTTGTCTTCTAGGTTTTTTACACATCTCATTAGGGTTTCTCTTTCTTCCAGAATATTCTATTCTAGCCAAAGGTTACACATGGAGGTTAATACCTCTCGCAACTACCATAATATCAACACTCCTTCATAGTTAGGGAGGTATTAACTGTAATGGTCTCAAACACATCCATCCATTTCACATGGTATGGACAAGGCTCATATAGTCTAGCATACCATCCTACAGGTAGCATCAGCATAGCTACACAGGTTGTCTCATAATCACGCAGATCAAGTCACGAGCATCATCATCACTATCTATCTAGCTAGAAATCACCTCCAACACTACTGGTTGGCACACCAGCCTAGGAAACTTCTTCAACACTATTGGTAGTCTGCATGACAATCCAATAGTAGTACATAGTTACTAAAATTCCATCCAATAGATCTCAACAATGTCGATCCATAGCAGTACACAACTGCTATCCAATGGTATACAACCACTCCTAGTAGTGCACAACTACTATCTAGTGACATACAATCACTACCAGTGGAACACATCCACCGTAGTAGTACATAGCTATTGTCCAGAGACATATAGTCTCACTACAATCAACTAATAGCTACACAAGTTATCACCGTGCAGTACAACAGTCTCTTGTCATCAAATCATATCATCGTCTACATCATCTCTCGAGGCCATACTCCATCTGAGTAATCGGGCATGATGTTGAATAAGTCATGTGTTGGACTTAGCACACTCAACAGAGTGATACAATGACCATTCTTCTAATACAGACATACGTCCTAGAAGAATAGTTGTCCCAACACATGTTGAATCTCTCCACTATATCATCTCTAAGTCGTAATAGCATGATGCGAATGCATCATATCTAAGTTGTACTAGCATGATGTGGAGTACCATCTACATCATCTCTAAGTCGTACTAGCATGATGCAAATGCATCATATCTAAGTTATGTTGACATGATGTAAATCAATGCCTCTGCATCATCTCTAAGTTGTATGATAATATATAAGTTGTACTAGCATGATGATCTACATCATATCTAAGTTGTACTAGCATGATGTGAGTCATTTGAATCATATCTAAGTTGTACTAGCATGATGCTATGCATCATATCTAAGTTATATTAGCATGATCATATCTAGCATGATGTGACTCGGGAATAAGCATCGTCTCTAAGTTGTACTATCATGATGCCAATGCATCATATCTAATTTGTACTAGCGCAATGCGTCTCAAGACATATGTATCATATCTAAGTTATACTAGCATGATGTTGAAGCATCATATCTAAGTTGTACTAGCATGATACAGACCAACAATCTGTCAACCTAGACCATTCTCTACAGGGAGAATGTTTGTCCACCAACACAGTGACTATCCATGATGTCATATATCAACACTCCCTCACAAACGAGGAATTCATCTCCTCCCTTTCAACCAAGGGAGCAATCTCCACGAGTCCCATCTTGTCCCTCAAGTACACAAACTTTATCTTGCACAGAGGCTTCATCAAAATATCAGTTGTCTACTCATCGGTGGAGATGTACTAAGAATCACTTCTCCCTTCTAGACTTTATCACGAAGAAAATAGTACTTGATCTCAATGTGCTTCGACCTGTCATGGAATATGGGGTTCTTTGAAAGCTTCACACAACTCTGATTATCACAATATATCACAGTCGAATCCAGCACCTGGTCAAATAGTCCAGAAACCAGCTTACGGAGCCATATTGCTTCCATACAAGCATCACAAGATGCAATATACTCTTCTTCTGCAATACTGAGTGCACCGGACTTTTGTTTCCTGCTAGCCCATGATATCATAGTAGAGCCCAAAGTGAAACATATACCAGAAGTACTATTTTTGTGATCTGGACTCCCTGCCCAAATATGAATCAGTAAATCCATGCAGTTGTATGTCACTGTTTGAGGCATATCTCAAACCATAATTTAGCATCCCACGGAGACATCTCAAAATATTATTTGCAACTATCCAATGCTCATGTCTAAGTTCCACCTGGAACTGGCTCAACGTGTTCACAACAAAGCAAATGTTCGATCGAGTATTAACCAAATACATCAATGAGACAATCAACTGCCAGTACAGGGACGAGTCTACTGGATCAGAATCAGTCTCTCAACTTCCCCATATCTGTCACCATGGGAGTTGCCATGGATTTGCAATCCATCATCCCAAACTTTTGAAGGATCTTTACAACATACTTCCCTTTCCCTAGGAAGATTTCTCCATGCTTCTTCCATACTTCTAGTCCCAAGTAATAATGCATGAGAGAAAGATCTTTCATATCAAATTCAGAGGCTAGCTCCTTTTTACACTTAATAATGAGAGGCTATGCACCTGTCAGGAACAAATCATCAACATATAGTAGCAGGATCACATGTGCATCATTCACAACCTTGTAATAAAGGTTTGGATCAACATAGCTCTTGGAAAATCCAAGTCTCGTCAAGTAATTGTCAATTCATGCATACCAAGCTCTTGGAGCTTGCTTGAGTACATACAAGGCCTTATTCATACATGGGTTTCTCTCGGGTGTACCTCAAAACCTTGAGGTTTCTCTATGTATACTTCTTCCTCAATTACTCCATTGAGAAAAACAGTATTTACATCCATCTGATGTAAACTCCAACCCATGGATGTTGCAAGAGATATGATGGATCTAATAGAGGTGTATCTGGCAACTGGAGAAAATTTATCATCATAGTTTTCTCCCTCCAGTTGGGAGAACCCTTTAGCCACGAATCTTGCCTTGTATTTATTGATACTTCTATCCACTGCATGCTTTATCTTTTAAGCCCTTTTTGAAGTGACTACAAAATTTCCTTCAGTTCTAGGCACAATTTCCCATACATAATTTTTCATGATTGATATTCTTCCATCATAGCTTCCTTTCATTATTTCTTCTTGGCTGACAGCCAAGGATCCTCAAGTGTTCAACACTTGGCTTCTTTCTGGAGAAAGCTTCTTCTAGAATCATGTTCTTCAATATACAATGAGGACTTCCATTCGGAATATATACGGCTGTCATAGCTACATCTCCCCATAGAAACATGGATATATTATGGTCATTCATCATTGCCTTAACATATTCTTCAATGGAGAGATTCTTCCTTTCTTCCACACAATTGTGTTGAAGATTATACGGGACAATTAGCTCCCTCCTAATCTCGACTGCTTTACAAAAGGCAATGAGCGTCTTGGAGGTGTATTCTCCTCCATTATCGAACCTCAAGATCTTTATCTTCCGCTTAGACATTGGTCCACATACATCCGAGTGAGCAATGTCCAAAACTCCTTTTGCTTTCCACGCTTCCATTAGAATTGGTACTTGGTGAGATCACCTACCTTACCACTTGATGGAGTCATCTGCTCCATGTTTTCAACTGTCACTGTAGCTCCTTCTCTTAGTTATCTCATGTGACCTGCCTGAAACAAGAACAAGAAGAGAAAAAGTATTTCCAATAGCATTTTCATAAGATCATAAAAAGGATGGTAATAATCATAGAATTACCAAGGTGAGATGCCAGAGAACAAGAAATGTCTCCGATAGGAGATGTTAGTTCATCAAACAAGTGTAATAAGCATCTATATCAATAGTACTTACATGAAACCAAGTATACTTAACATTAATAGAACCTTTCAAAGATTGTTGTCACAACTATAGTGTTTACTTGTACTGTAGAAACTATCAACCTTGATATGTGCAAATTGAAACTTAACAATTTGATCAAACCTGGAACCTGGAGCCTCAACTGCTTGTTCCTTTGAATGTAATGAATCCAAGATCACAACTTGGAAAATGGCTCGTGTACATTCCCTGCAAAACATACTCATGCTTTGCTGGATGATATAACATGAAAAGCATATACAAGTGCATACCTTTGAAATTTTCAGCATCGTTCAACTTGTCTTCTAATCTGAAACTAAACACCATCTTGACAAGAAGAGGTTAGACACTGAATCAAGAAGGTTCAATGATTAGAACAGGCTAGAAACCCTGAAATTTCAACTTTGATCACAAAATCAATTTTGACCAAAAGTCAATCTTTGACTTTGACTTTGACCCAAAAAATTGAACTTGACGTTTTTTCTAGTTGAGGACACCAGAGGGTGCACTAAGCTAGGGTGCACTAGAATGCCTGGAGATTAGGTCCAGTGCTTCACTTAAGGTGCTCAAAGAGTTGGATTAGGGTTTGTTGCAGCTGCAAAATCAGAAACCCTAGTTGCAGCTGCAACTGGTGCTATAACGAGATTTACAAGGAACTCTTGCACTACCTTCCAATGGTTAGATTGTTATGAAGGTAGTGTCGACCCATAACCTATTAAAATATTTGATGTCCTCGTTTTACCATAGACAATATCACTATTGTCACCCAACCATAGGCACACAACCACCCCGAGCACCTTAACCTTTTCTAGACAGAATGATTCCATAAGAAACACTAGAACCAACAAATAACCAAGAGAGCGCATCTTTCTCCAAAGATAGCTCGCCAGACAAAAAGTCCCAAAGCCACAGAAAAAGAACAATACTTAGTTGCAATAATTGTAGTTGCAGTTGTAGTTACTAAGAATACCACCAAGAATATCAGAATACCACCAAGAATCCCACCAAGAGATACTGGAAGGTAGGACGCACATCTTAGGCTAGATGGCACCAGAGAGAGAGACCAAGAAACACTCAAGAGTATCCACCTTCCTATATTGCAACTGCAGCTCCAAACTTGTGCTATCCTTGATTAAGAGAGTGAGTAAAGTGAATGTGTACAAATGAGCTAGATCATCTCTTATTTATAGTGGTTTTTGTCACTTGTCTAGGTCGACTTGTCCTTTTAGAAGCCAATACTTTAACAATAATTATCTTACTGAGTTGACTTGTCTTCTATGGTTTTTACACATCTGTTTAGGGTTTCTCTTACTTCCGAAATATTGTATTCTAGCCAAAGGTTACACATGGAGGTTAATACCTCTTGCATCTACCATAATATCAAAACCAACATCGTCAACGTTTTAACTAATTATTTGAATAAGGTCAAGGATATATGAGACCTGGAACCCCCAACTAACTCGTCAAAGGTTAAATAATTGCTGGGGTATACGAGATGTTATCAGAATTTTTTTAAAAGCTATGCATGAATCATATACTTGTTGGAACAATTCCTCAAGAAGCCACATTTGTTAGGAGTAATGAATTTCATGAAGGATTTTAGGAACTCAAGGACAAAATTATAAATGCATTGATTTTACGATTTCCACATTGGACAAAAAAATTTACATCCTTGTTGATGCATTGGGAGTCACCATCATAGCGTTCTCACATTTCGAGATAAAAATGGAATGGAGCACCCAATCTACTTTTCTAGTCAAAATGTTTGATGCCTAATGCAACTGCAACACCACCGAATGAAAAGAACTAGGTATGGTATATGCTTTGAAAAACTTTTGACACTTGTTTCCGTCCTTAAACACACCTACAAGCATGGAGAAGTCTCCAACCCACTTGGTGTGTCCTTGGAGGCATAATGCCTAAATCCAAACTCACTGTCATCTTGACTTGGACTTCTTACGTCTAGGCTCACTGCTAGGGAAGCCAAGGGGGGTAGACCCTACTTACTATGTAAGTTGATTAATGTGATATAGGAGTTAATTTTAATTGTTAAGTTAGGGGGAGACTAACCTATATGAAAAAAAATAATGCAAATGCAAAGCTTCAATGACAAGCAAACTTTTTCCTATAAGCACAACTAAGACTAGTGCCTTAAGATTGGGTAAAGCGGGTCAATTAAGTTTATACAACAAAAATACAAAGAATAATTAAATGACCTAATTACAATGAAATAAGAATATAACTTTACACTTGAGATAATTACAAGATGAAATATACAAATGAAATATAACAAGGATAAACTCACAATGAAACTAGCAAATTAGATAATTGCACAATATATACAAAAGAATTCAAAGAACCATTAGATCCAATACACAATGAAGCATAAAATATCAACAAATGAAACAATGGAACTTAACTTAACTTGGAAGTAACTTGCAAATGAGAACCAATGCGCAACTTAGGAAAATAGGAGACTTGGAAGTAAATTACCCAAATAAAGATGGTGCGCAACCTTTAGAGATATATCACTTGAAAGTAAATGTGCCCAGCTGAAAAGTAACTTAACTTGCAAGATAGATAAATTCTTGTAAAGTAAAGTGCAAGAAAGTAAAAGATTACACAACTTGCATTAAGATGAAAAACTTGAAAAGTAAAGTTTGTGTAACTAAATTTTAAGAAAGTTTTAAGCCTTAGTTAGATTAGGTGAGGTTGCAAGCCTAGACTATGTGTCTGCCCCTAAACTCTTATTGCTTTGACCAAAATGATTGTTGGGTGCTCAAGAAGAAGGACAAGAAAGGCCCTTCCCTAGCTCCACAAGTCAACTTGGAATGCTTGGGTGCTCAAGCAGGGGGGACACCTAGTGTCGTAAAATCGTCGTCGACTTAGCACCCCCTTTAGCCTCCACATGTCACCATTTTTTATGGTGAAAGTTGTACTAGTTATGGGTGCCTAGTTAAACTAGATATGATTACTTTCCCAAATTAAAAGTTACTCAAGTTGTTAGCAAATTATACAAATTATACAAGCTATACAAATTATACAAGCCTTATGATATTGCATGGATTGGCTGAGCCAAATCACTTTACAAGGTGTAGGAAAAATAAATCAAAGCAAAAATCAAATGACTTGAAAGTAAAGAGATTGCACCTAGCCACACAACCTTGCCTTAAGGACAAGTGGGGAAAAACAATGAAAGCAAAAACATAAAATTAATCTATCTAGCCTTACGATAGTGCATGGGTTGGCTAAGCCAAACCACTTTGCAAGGTGTAGTAAATTAAATTATTAACAAAAATAGAAAACTATTTTTATAGAAGGCAAGCCCAATAGACTCTCTTGGGCTTCTTACAAAGCTTTGAAAATGTGAGAGAAGGAGAGGGTTTTGAAACCCCAACTTGGGAGGCTCTTTTGGGTTGTTTTGAGGCCCAAAATGGGAAGTGCCTCCCCTTCTTCCGGCGAGAACCTGGAAAAAAAAAAACAAGAAGTTAATGCTTGCTGGAAATGTTGCAAAAAGACTTGAAAATGCTTAGAAATTTATGTTACTACAAAACACAAATTTATATGTAAAAATATGAATAGTAAATGTATATTTTTATACTAAAATCATAACAGAAAATGCCTCAAATCAATAGAGAAAGATGAACAAAATGAACAAAAAATTTAGAGGCTAATGTTGGCCCAACATGTAGTTTTCCATCTCTGAAATCTGTTTTTTTATGCACCTTGGTGACTTGCAAATGGTGTCAAACTTGCTAGAAATCCAATTAAGAGGTGAGTAGATCTAATAAACAATTAAAATACTCTACTAGTTCTATTAAAACCAATTCACTAAAACAAATAGAAATATTTCTATTTATTTAACCAAGCAAAATACTTTCCTTTAGATCCCTTAATATAGGCTAAGAAACAACAAAACACAAGAACAATACAATATCACCTCATTAAAAATATCATAGCATAAAGAAGACTCCCAATTCCAAGATGGTGTTCCTCCAAATCTTCCTTTATTCATAAAAAAATCTGCATGCAAATACTTGCAGCAAAACTAGAAAAAATGGGAAAGAGAGAGAGAGAGAGGAGTGGGAGAGATTTGGGCATAGTGGAGTTTCTCTAAGAAAAGATGTGAAAATGATAGGGGGTAGGCATTATTTTATACTTGGGAGAGAGAAAAGTCTTCCCTTAGATGAGCTCCAAGTGTCACACATCCAAAAAGAAAGACAAAGTCAAGAAAGAAACATTTTTAGGGTTTTAGTAGTGAGTTCGGGTTTGAGGGGTGAGGTGTAAAGGGGGAAAACACCTTTTGAATTGTAAAACATGAGGTTGGACTATAGGAAGGGAGAAATTAGGGTTTTGACACTTTTTCACTTAAGTTTTTTATTTCTCATGTGCCAATTAGCAAGAGGGGCACACTTTTACTAGGGAACACTACTTTAAGTTGTTGGTTAAGAAAAGGGGGGTTATTTAAGTGGAAAATTGATTTTCCTACTTAGGAAAAGGGTTAGGAAACCTTCCCTTTTTTACAGTTTTTAGCATTTTCACTTAGCCAAATTAAAGCAATTAAATGTTGACTCTAGACTGACTTGGACTCCTCATGGACAAAGACCTAACAAAACTTGTCCAAATGAGTTGAAACTTGGTCCAAGGGTATAGGGGGTATCTTGCCATTTGTTTTGAGTACTTACACCCTTATCAAATTCCCCTAGGACCAAATTTTTACATTTTTATATCAAATTTAATTAAAATTACCATTAAATGGGTAATTTAAATAAATTAAATAAAACTACTTAGACTTGACGAAATTTTGAAAGACTCTAGGAGATGTCTAGCATGGTCATTTACAATACTCCTAGACCTTATTCACCCCATGGGCTCAATCATTAGAACATATTTCACCACTTTGGAGGGTTATTGTGAGTGAAAAACTCAAGGGTAATCAAAATGGTTGGTTAGGCCAGATTAATTACCCGAGGATAAAAAAACACTCGATGAAAGGACTGTTAGAATATAATGGATGTGCTTGTTTTACCATCAACAATATCACTATTGTCACCCAACCATAGGCCAAAGCCACCCTTCGAGCACCTTAACCTTGACAGAGAATCATTCTGGAAGCAAACCCTAGGCTAGATAGCCAAACAAAGGGTAGCGCACCTTTTTCCAAGGATAGCACACCAAACAAGAGTTGATCAGATAGTCCAAACCATAACCAAGATATAGTCCAAGCCAAAATAGAAATCAGCTAGCTGCGGCAGCTGCAACGAAAACTCTCCTCCAAACTTGCGTACAAAATGGGCAACTGCAGTGCACACAGGTGTTGCTCTGAAATTCTAAGAATCCCTGCCAGAATGAAGACTGGCCTCCTGTATTTATACTAATTCTGGCTAACTGCCTTGGACAACTTCTCATTCTGGGTGTCTATTTACTTAGTATATAATATTTCTTATGGCCGACTTCTTTTCTTGTAGGATAATAACCTAATACCAATTATCCTCTTAAGCTGACTTGTCTTCTAGGGTTATTAGCCAACTCATTAGGGTTTCTTCTTGCTTCTGAGAATATTCTATTCTCGTCAGGTTTACATGTGGAGGTAAATACCTCTCGTAGCTACCATAATATTAACACTCCCTCCTAGCTAGGGATGTATTACAAGTAATGGTCTTGAGCACAAACATACCATTCACCTGATAGCATCAACATAGTTGTATAGACTATCTCATGGCTAGATCATGAGCACCATCATCACCATCAGTGTCATCGGCTGCATCATCTCTTGAAACCATACTCTATCTGAGTAATTAGACATGATGCTGGATAAGTCACTCTGTGGTGTGAGTGACTTATCCA
>SNQJ01S0160419.1:219-21724 GCA_010110895.2 Picea sitchensis
GCCAAGAACTGTGACAAACTCAGAAATGTGAATGTGTGATGTGAATGGACCTTGTGGAAAAGGTCGATGAATGTGAATAATATTATGAATATATATATATTGCAGGACTGATGAGAGGGGATATGCTGAAAAAAAAACCACGATGGCTGGAGAAAGTCAGTGGAAGGCACCTAGAATGGTGGTGTTAACTTCCACCGAAAAAAATACTGTATTTGGACTTCACTGGCCCGGAAGAACCCAGAGCGGCTCGCTGGCCCCGAATTAAATGTCTCGCAGGCTGGTAGGTAGATAGATCCTCGGGAATTAATGAGGGATGGGGGGGTGAACCGCCCATTCGTAGAGCTGTCAGGCCTGACCAGTGAGAAGGAAATCACGCCACATGCAACCTCGAAAGAGGATAAGGCGTGAGGGAGAAGCGATTGGGGCAGACGCGAGGGGATAAGGAAAAATCTGGAGACATGTAGAGTGAGTGATAGAAGAGAAGGGGGAGAGTAACCCTCGTTCTTGGTCACTGGAAAACTGAGACATAGTCTCGCAGCATCGTGGTCTCAGCTTTGGGTGGCTAGTTGTAAATTCTATCGGAATAGCTGAGCCTATGGTTGGGTGGAAATGAGCACCCCTCTCAGTAGTTTCACTCACTTCTGGTGTTATTTTTGATAAGTGTTTTACATCTTGCATCTTGAAATTCATATGTTGACATATATGCTCATAAACTGTGAAATTGTGAATGATTACAGTATAAGACTGTCTATGCAGTGTTTTGGTAAGAAAGGGTAGATGTATGCTTGTAACAGAAAAACGACACATGTCTTATGTTGATAGATAAATTTAATTATACGAAAGTTGAACCAAGTTAGACTTCCAGTCCATTCTCGAGAATTTTTTTCCCCTTATCTGTCTCTAGGAATGCCCCAGAATAGGTCTTTCCACAGAGATACCCTTCTTGGAAAAGTTTACCAAGACCCTGGAAAACGAACTTGAATGCGCAAGTCTTAGCAACCCTATACGAGGAAGAATGATCCTCTTTAAATCCCAAAGTAGCAGCGTAGGGATAAGTATCAATCGACGGACAAGATCCCTTCAGAATATCTGCGGTCATTCACGACCATTAGATTGGTGGAAGAAACAAGGGAGTTACATGCCTTACCCCTTTTCTTTTATCTTCGTGAGTAGCGATGAAATCAGGACCGTAGATCCCCAAGGACTGTGGGAGTATCTGGACCGTTGGTTTTTTTTCCACGTCCATAGAGTAGGGGGAGAGTGCACGACATGGGACAGATCTGAGCCTTCATATCTTAGCTAGAAAACCTGACATTCATTGGATCTGTTAGGATATGCATGAGGGTTAAGCCCTCATGAACAAGGGCAAAAGTCCTGAGAGAGGAGTCGATATCGGGGATTCGGAGTTCGAGATTTCGGGAGTCCTGATGACAATAGATCAGGAAACTCCATGGTGAAAATCCTGATATATATCTGGACCATCCATCCATGAAGGACACGTGGTGGAGATCGAGAGTCCATAGGTATTTTGGATACCGGGGATTCGAGTTGATAAAGGATTTGCGTCACTGGGGGTCGCAAGTCGCGAAATCGCGAAACACCAAGGATCGTCCATCTGAGGGAGGATACGTGGTAGTAATCCAGGATCTCAAGAGAATCCCAAAAGAAAGAGCCCATCGGGAGTTCGCAAATCGGGAATTCGGGAGTCCCGTTGACAAGAGGTCGGACTCTCGTGATTGATAAGTCCCGAAAGTTTGACTGGTGAAATTCCAAAATGTTAGCATATGTTTAAGTCTCGATTAACGGAAAAGATCCTCTCGGAGGATCCAACGTCCATAACAACCATTGGAGGTGGGGAAGGAATGTGGATGATATTTCCTCGACCCCTCTCCACCTTTACAAGCAATGCATGAACATGATCCCTTCGGAGGATCCCAGGGTCTGTAATGACCATTAGATTTGAGGAAGAGATGCAAGCATTAATGCCATGACACATTTTTACCTTGCAAGAGATGAAGGAATCGGGACCGTAGACCCCATGGTCCATGGAAGCACCTTGACCGTCCATCTATAGAGCACACATGGTTGTTGGTAAGCGATTCGGCGTTTCGGCACCTGGGAAATAAAAGGGGCAAGAACCCTTGTCTTCGCAAGTCGCGAAATCCCGATCACCGAAACCCCAAAATAGCGTGAGGTGTGAATGAGATTAAGGAAAGATGGGATTTGATCGTGACCATTGATCATCCCAAAAAGATCATGATTGTTGATCTTGGCTGAAGGTTTCCACCATCCATCGAAGGGACACGTGGCTGCTGGCCGACGTTTCGACATCCAAAAAACCACAGGGCAATAAACCTTGCCTTCGCAAATCGCGAAATCCCGATACCCGAAATCTCGATGTGCTTGGTAATAGAAAGGAGAAGTCCCGAAGGGATCTAGACCGTCCATCAAAAGAGACGCATGGTGAGCTGTCAGATTTCAGTGAAAAGTCCCGAAATCCCGTGGATCGTTGCATCCACACTCTTAAGAGTCGTCGATCTCTTACACGAATTCCCATAACAGAATTCGGGGATTTGAATGACAAAGAGTCTTGGAGTCATTGCATTTCGAACTCCCAAATATCGAAACCCTGGAAGGATCCATATTGTTTAATCAGAGGTGGCTTACAGCCATCGATCTCCCTTTGGAGGGAAACTTGCCATTCGCTAGCCCTGTCGAGGTTCGACGTTTCACTGTTTTGAGCTTCGGGGTTTGCAGAGTCGAAAGACTCAACGTTATGGTAAGCACTGAGTTGCAAAGTGTGAAGAGATGACGTACTGGTCTGACTCATAGTCGTGATCCGCAACCACATGGAGGTGAACATATGAGGAGCAAGCAGACGCTAGGCGTCCCGTGAGTAATTCGGGGATTTTGATCCTCGAGAAATCTACGAAAATTTTGATTTTCGTAGTCGATGCGTTACAATGGGAAAGTTTGACTCTCGTTTTGACAATCAAGTACTTGTTGGTTACTCAAGTACAAGGAAAGCATACAAGTGTTACAATCAAAGTTGCACAAAGTTGTGGAAAGCATCAATATAAAAATTGATGAAATAGGTGGATGATAATTAAAGGAAGAAGAAAATGAATAACTAGACTAACTTTACGAAGAAGAATCAGAAGATGAAGAAGAAGTAGAAAGGGAATATGAATAAGATTGGATAGAAGTAGAAGATAAAGTTGAGAAAGTGCCTCCAAAGACACCTAGAAAATGAGTACAGAAGAATCATCCTTCAGATCAGATTATCGGAAACAAAGATACATGAGTTGAGACTAGAAGAATAATTTGTTCGCCAGAACAAAATGATGGAGCCCCCCCTACTCCCCTATAGGGCTACATGACCTCCCGGTCAAAGGATATTTGATTATCGAGTAAAATGACTCTCTGAAACCCCAATGCTCTCGTTTTGTGACTACACACAAGCCCTTTCAGTTTGTTGGTGCAGGTTTAATGGCACCTGTGACCTTCCCTTTCACTTTCCTATGAAATCTCAGAGTGTTGGGATTTAGCTCCTTTTCGGATAAGCCCTCTCATGATATGGCCTTGGGTGAAGACCATGTGATTGAGGGCATGGCCACAAGTTGTTTGAAGTCAAACTACTTTTGGGTCGACAATGATCCTCCAGCCCCCACGTGTCCTCTTGTCGAAACCATGGTTTGGATTGTGGCCCACCCTCAATATTTTAAACTCCACGCAACTCCTATCTCCACAATGCTATGGGATTGTTGATCTCACGATCTTGTCGATACTGCTTGAATTGACGATTCAGGTCCACGTCTTCCAAATCTACAAGCCAGATATGTCCCTTCGAGATCAAAGGATATGATCTCTTCGCAATTACGGACTTTGGGGTTTTTAAACTTCAAAACCAAATATCTTCCATACTCCAATCCTCTGGACCTGACGATCTATGTACACCTGTCCCATGAAATCAAAATTCAACCATTTCCTTCTTTGTATTTTATTCTAAGACTCTAATCCACTGACTCGTGTCCTCTTCGGATCAATGACGACAATCCCTTTGTGTATCTGGACTTCAGACTTTTCAACTATCAACTTTTCTCTCCTCGCAAAGTATGTGGGTTTCTGTCACGTTTCCTCTTCATCTAACAATCGAAGATTTATTTGGGACTTTACCCAGAGTGCATGGATCTATGCCACGTCTCTCCTAGATATGACGGTTCGGAATCACTTCAGGTCTTCAGGGTTAGACAATCTCAATTCTCAACTGAAACTCCACAACAAATTTACCTGGATCTCACGATCTGTTGACAAGTGTCCACCTACATATCGACATCTCTCAGCTCTTCGACTCTTCAGGCTTCGAGTGTTTCAACACTTTGAACTTCACCTTCCTCTAGAGATTCCAACCTGTTGACATGTGTCCTCTTGGATCCAATGGTCTAGATTCTCTCCGACCCTTCATCTCTCTGCACTTTAGAAATCTCAAGTTTCAAACTTGCCTCCTCTCAGACTTACAATATCTGATGGCTCAAATCCACTCTGGCAATCCGACACTTGAATTTTACCCTGAACAATTTGACGGCTCAAATCTGTTCCTGTGATCGGACGAATGAGATTCTACTTCGGCTTTCCGGTTCTTGGAGCATCAGAAATATTAGTTCTCAACCCTGGTGAGGTTCTCTCTCCTATCTGTGTGAATATCTAAAACTCGTGCACCTTACCCTGATCACAAGAATGTTGATCTATTATGCTATGATCCAATGATAACTGTCAGTCCTCCCTCCTGAGGTTCTGATCTCTCTGTGACTTAGAATATTTTCTAAGTGTTCAAAGGTTTTGAACCTTTTCTCCTCCTACAAGTCCGACTGTTGGATATCGTCAACACTTGTGAAAGTGATATCCTTTCTGAGCTTTGTCCTTAAAGGGATTTTCTATTTCCCACGTACACTATGCATTCTCGATATTTCGATAACTTAGATCAAAGGATTTTTTGAAAAGAAATTCTTCTCGCCCACCTGACGTTCTTTTGTTTCGGGTTCTTCGACCCTTGGGTGCTTCTCAACGTTGTGAACACATTTAATCTCATCTAATTTTCCTTTGTTCTCTCTAAAACTCTCTGAATCACTCTGAGACTCAATCAACACACTCTTTGCATTTGAGATGCACACCTTGCATACAAGTGTGAGAATAAAAACAATTGAAACTCATCTAGTTTCATCACAAACTCATATAGTCAACCTCTCAAACAATCATACATGAACGAAAATGAAAATAATCATACACACAGAATATCACATTCATTCAATCACATGTTAAATGAACACAGTCCAAGTATTTGGGAAAATTTTGTATGTTCTATTCATTCATGAAAACAAAATTACATAGTATTCCTTCCACTCTATTATGTTCTATTGATCTCTTTGATCTCTTTGATCTCTATCTTCTTCTCTCTATTTTGTCTATTCTACTACAATGCAACAATGAAAACTTTCTAAGGACTGTCTCCACGAGCTCCCTCATCCTGTATGCAACCTATCCTATCAACTCTTAGCGGTTACCTACTCTATTCTATTACAATAACTAGAAGTTATTGCCAAATAAGAGTCAACACTCCATATCTTCAACCCCATACAATCCTTCATGACTTTAAAAACAAGTTACATTTTCAAAATGTTTTTTACAAAATATCTCAACAACCGATTTATCTCTGAAATTAATGTTGAGATGTCACATCCCTGCCTCCATGCTTGCGTCTTTGACTTCGGACTCTTCCAAGTGCCCCACAAGGATGACTATTGGAACCTCAACCATGCAAAGGTAATGAATTACATGCATTGTCCCAAGCAATGTTAGGCACTTGGATGACTATTGACACCTCAACCATGTAAAGGTAATGAATGGCATGGATTGTCACAAGCAACATCACTTCAAGTCTACGCCTAACATTATGAGGGAAACGTGATGAGGGCCATCCTTCACACTCCTAATGTGTGATTTTCATTGCGAGGTCAAGTTGATGTTAATGAACCAAAGGAGATAATGTGATTAAAATATTGGATCTATGCATATATATGTAACTTTGTGACAATAAAACCCCATGTTGTGTCTCCTTAAGATAAGTATTATGGCTTATAGATATAGGTAAACAAACTTATGTTAAATTAATATAGCTAGATGAAATTGATTTTATCAATTAAACCTTAGCTTAATAAAATTTATTGATTATTTTGGTTGGTTGTCATTGACTTCAACCTTTAAATAAAGTTTTGTAGCACAAAGTTTTGGGTAATGGACTAAGCTTGTTTGATGTATAATGGTATGATTTTTAATATATTTGAAGGTAAGAATATTCTGGATGGATAATATATGTCATGTCATTTTCGGTGGTATGTGAAACGCGACATAACTCCTCACGGTTAGAGATTTATGGCCATGTGAAGTTGGATAACCCTCATTATTCATCTAGAAGCCCCAAAAGGTGAAAATAGTCAAAGTGGTTGCAAAGAAAAAATTATTTAAATAATAAAGTTAATGGAGAAATTACTAAGTGGACAAGTGGTTAGAAGTGGGTTAGCCCTAAAATAAGGAGAGTGGTTTAAGAGATTTTAGAAGGTAAATAATAAAGTGAAGTGATGAGTGTACTATAAGTCAAAGTGGATACAAAAGAAATTATTTAAATAATAAAGTTAATGGAGAAATTACTAAGTGGACAAGTGGTTAGAAGTAGGTTAATCCTAAAATAAGGAAAGTGGGTTAAGATGGTTAAAAGGTAACCCCTTGAGGAAACTACATGAAAATATAAATAAGAGGCAAGTCTCTCTCATTTTAATCACACTTGAGCATATTGAAATGACAGGCAACACCGCTTCAAAACACAATAATAGCGGATTAACATTTAAATATAAGAACAAGAACGCTATTAACTCAATATTTAGAATAGAAAAACATTCAGAGGAAAATATGAACAAAATGTTATTTATAAAAGTTTTGTGTAATTGTTTTATTAAATGTTTTTTTTTATATCAATTTTATTATATAAATTTATATGAAATCATTATTTTTTGTTATTTAAAATTAATTTTTAAATGTAGAAATGAATTAGATATGTTAAAAAACTCTTCGAGCACTTAAGTTATACACAAATAATCACTCAAATTTGTCAAACTAATATTTTTTCACCAATTTTAAAACAAACTTAATATAACCCCCAAAAAAATCATATTCATAAAATCATTTTATAAATATGTAAAAAAAAACATTATTATTTTTTGAAAAACGTGAAATTTGCTTTGTCTTTGCATGCAATCAAGTCCCTAGGAATTTCATTGTTCCCATAAAAACTGGAGTGAGGGGGACTCTATTATTAAGCTATGAAATTCGATATTTTTTAGAAGTACAATTTAGAAAAAAAAGATAAATTATATCTGTTAATTTTATTTTTTATATCTTATATATATAGAAGAACTTTCTAATTTTGCAATTCATGTGAATGTTTGATTGATTTAGAATCCATACTTTTTACCATCAACGTGTCTTCTTGTGCTTGAAAAATTATCATCAACATGGCTTCTTATGAGTGTGTGATTACGATTTGATTTTGTTGGAATCAAATTTGACATCAACGTGCACTGTAAAAATCCATATGAATGCATTGAAGAGTTGGTAGTACTTTGTGAGGTAGAAAATGCATGACCAAAAGATCACTTTGTTCGACGGGCATGTGTCCACAAGGAAACACATCACCAACTTTATTGTGCTCTTAAAATTCCTAATCCAAATCCATTTTGTATCCACTTTCATGGCTTCCAAGTGCCCCACAAGGATGACTATTGGAACCTCAACCATGCAAAGGTAATGAATGTCATGCATTGTCCAAAGCAATGTTAGGCACTTGGATGACTATTGGCACCTCAACCATGTAAAGGTAATGAATGGCATGGATTGTCACAAACAACATCACTTCAAGTGTACGCCTAACATTATGTGGGAAACGTGATGAGGACCATCCTTCACACTCCTAATGTGTGATTTTCATTGCGAGGTCAAGTTGATATTAATGAACCAAAGGATATAATGTGATTAAAATATTGTATCTATGTATATATGTAACTTTGTGACAATAAAACCCCATGTTGTGTCTCCTTAAGATAAGTATTATGTCTTACTGATATAGGTAAACAAACTTATGTTAAATTAATATAGCTAGATGAAATCGATTTTATCAATTAAACCTTAGCTTAATAAAATTTATTGATTATTTTGGTTGGTTGTCATTGACTTCAACCCTTAAAGAAAGTTCAGTAGCACAAAGGTTTGGGTAATGGACTCAAGTTTGTTTGATGTATAATGGTATGATTTTTAATATATTTGAAGGTCAGAATATTCTGGATGGATAGTATATGTCATGCCATTTCCAGTGGTATGTGGAACGCAACATAACTCCTCACGGTTAGAGATTTATGGCCATGTGAAGTTGGAGAACCCTCATTAGTCATCTAGAAGCCCCAAAAGGTCAAAATAGTCAAAGTGGTTGCAAAGAAAAAATTATTTAAATAATAAATTTAATAGAGAAATTACTAAGTGGACAAATGGTTAGAAGTGGGCTAGCCCTAAAATAAGGAAAGTTGTTTAAGAGATTTTAGAAGGTAAATGATAAAGTGAAGTGATGAGTGTACTATAAGTCAAAGTGGATAGAAAAGAAATTATTTAAATAAGAAAATTAATGGATAAATTACTAAGTGGACAAGTGGTTGGAAGTAGGTTAATCCTAAAATAAGTAAAGTGGGTTAAGATGGTTAAACGGTAACCCCATGAGGAAGCTACATGAAAGTATAAATAAGAGACAAGTCTCTCTCATTTTAATCACACTTGAGCATATTGAATATCTACAAGTGATTGAGGTGACCAAAGGATATCTAAGGCGAATTTTAGAAGGAAGGTGAAGTAAAGAAGGCCAAAATTCAAGGGAGGATAAATTTTTTTGATGATGTTTTCTAAGGTATGTTATTTACAGGTCATCGCACCATTTTTGCAATAACTTTTTTTCTAGAATGATTCGCACTGCCAAAATTGGGAGGCCGTTGAGGAAACATATCCAAGTATATGTGATAAAGATTTCAGCTTGTGGGTCATTGTATTTTTGGAGTTACACTCCGTGGAAAATAGGGATTGTGGCTAGTCCTGAAACTAGTCTAAAACAAGTGTTTCGGGTAAAAATGTGATAACTTATTCATAACATATCCAAATTCAATAAGACCAAATGTATTGGTTAGAGTACATTATGTATTATTATGTGTACCATTTTCAGATCCATAAAAAAAATATTATGTGCGTGGAATGCTCTACAAGTTCTCTCTCTAGATTAAGCGAAAATTCAATAAGGTATGCCATTTTTTCTATAACTCATTTTCTGAGAAGTTCCAAGTAGTGAAATTTGGAGGAATTGCATAATAGAACTGAAGAACATTGTGTAAAAGTTTTAGATATTTATTCATTACAAGTAGATAGTTATGATTATTGCAAGTTAGGGTTGTTGACTAATCCAAAATTAGTCATGTGAGACTAAAGTAAACTTTGATGAAAATAATAGTCTCTTGTTGTTAAAGTTAAGAAAGGTTTGCAAGTATGTGATTATATACACCAGGTCTGTTACAAACTTACAAATCAGATTTGGATGATGAAATTGATGAGGGATTTTGGTTGAGGTACATGTTGTGTACATGGTTGAGACAAGTAGTTGATGATTTGGTACATACATGTGGTGTATAGTTGATGATGTTGGTACATCTTGGTGAGTCATAGTTTATGTGTATTTGATGCATGATTGATAAATATTTGGTGCATGGTTGATGCACTCATTGATGGTACAAGTTGAGGTACAGGTTGGTGCATGGTTGATGCACTTGTTTATGGTACATGATGATTACAGGTTGTTTGGTACAGGTTGGTGCATAGTTGATGCACTAGTTTGGTACCCCCTGAACTCGCATTCCAAATACAAGTTATTGTCTCCGACAAGAACATTTGTAGAATAGTTATTGATGAGGGTGCCTCGACGTGTGTCATGTCTATTACCTACTGGAAATCCATTGAATCTCCTCCCTTAACCAAATCCCACAACATGCTCAAAGCCTTCAATGGATCTGGTTTTAAGAGTTACAGTGTCCTCCCTTCATTGCCTATTATGTTAGAAGGAAAAACGGTCAACGTTTAGGTGGAGGTCTTTGACGATCCTCTCTATTACAACCTTCTACTTCGTTGTAGTTGGATCGATTCCATGCGTGCAATTGTGTCCACTCTTTTCCATGTCGTACATTTCCCACATCAAGGAAAAGTAATTACGGTGGACCAATTGGCCTTCTTTAACTCTGATGCACATACCAACAACGTACCTTTCATTGCAAAAACACCCCCTCGATATGAGAATGTCGGTGTTGTTCTTCTTAAAGATTCCTCTTTGATGGGTACTTTCCCCATTCCACTACCCGATGTTCCACATCCGTTAGCTGCCTCGATCAATATGATTTCCACCTATGTTCGAGAAACCCCTACGTCTTATGACCCGTGGATAGTACCCAAACCTGGTGATCATCTTCGCTATGGAGACCAAATTCCTTTGAGTCTAGTCGAATCCGCTTATCAATCCATTCAATCGGAAACCCCTTCTACCCCCTCTCTTGATGATTTATCTCTGGATCCATTCCGTGTCATTTTTCTTGCAGACAAGATGATTATGTATGTTATGTCCATGGAAGATACCCCTTGGGATGATGGACATCATCGTTCCATTCGATTTCTAGAACAACATACCATTGAGAGTTACCAATGAATCACGACCCCTTCAACCGTTGTCGTCATTTCTACCATTCCCGAGTCTACACATGATATGTTCTATGAAGGGAACTTAAGTAATATCTCACCCACCATTCCCCTCGACATATCCATCAAACCTGGAGTTGTCGAAGATGTGCATATCGGAGCTTCATGTTCCCATGATGAAGTTGTCACCTACAAGTCTCGTTTCCAAGAATTTTGTGACGTTTTCACATGGAGCTATGAAGAAATGTCAGGTATTGGCCCAAACATTGTTGTACATGAGATTAAGACATACCCAGGCGCTAAACCCATCCGGCAACGACTTCTTTCGGTCCACCCATGTAAAGCAGCCACTATCAAGATTGAAGTTGAGAAACTTCTCAAAGATGGCTTTATTTACCCTATGGCTCTAACTGACTGGGTTTCCAATCTTGTTTTGGTTAATAGGAAACAAGGTACGATTCACGTGTGCATTGATTATAGGGACATTAATAAAGCTTGTCCTAAAGACAACTTTCCTACCCCCTTCATTGACCAGATCATCGATGATTGTGCCGTAAGTGAAATCTTCTCTCTGATGGATGGTTTCTATGGCTATAATCAAATCAATATCGTACCCATAGACCAACACAAGACCGCTTTTATTTATCCTTGGGGAACTTTCGCCTACCGGAAACTACCCTTCGGTTTAAAGAATGTCGATGCAACTTTTAAACGTGTTATGTCTTATGCCTTTCATGATATAAAACACATTGTGCATCCATATCTCGATGAATTACCGGCTCATTCCATGCACCATGTAGATCATCCAACACACCTTCACGTTATTTTCCTTCGATGTCAGTTTTACCGTATACACTTAAATACCCACAAATGTGTTTTTTGTGTAGAATCCGACCGACTTCTAGGATTTATTGTTTCATGTCAAGGGATCATGGTAGATCATTTGAAGGTCAAGGCAATTTTCAATCTCCCTCCTCCTTCCTCACTTCTCCAGCTACAAAGTTTGCAAGGGAAGGTAAACTTTCTACGTCGTTTCATCCCAAACTATGTTGATTTAACTCTTCGCTTTACTCGACTGCTCAAGAAAGGTTCTGAGTTTGTATGGGATACCACTGCCAACAAAGCTTTCGAGGCTTTAAAACTGACTTTAACCCGTGACCCACTACTCTTCCCACCCAATTATAGTCGAGATTATTTCCTATATCTCGCAGCCTTAGACTCTACCATTGCTATGGTTCTAGTCCATGAGGATGATTCTCATGATGAACATGTTATTTATTATTTGATTCGGAGTCTCACAACTACCGAAACCAAGTATTTACATATTGAAAAACTGGCCTTGGTCGCCGTCCAAGTTGTTCAACGTTTTCGGCACTATATCCTTTTACGCAAGACTACTGTGATTTCCAACTGCAACCCTATGCAACACATTCTTACACGCCAATTGCTAGGGGGAAAATACTTCAAATGGATTGTAATACTCCAAAAGTTTGACTTGGAATTCGAACACGCTAAGTCCAAGAAATCCTTGGTGTTTGTCGAATTGATATGTGACCTTCCCTGTTCTGAGACAAAAAATGTAGCAGAGGATTCATTACCCAATGAATCCATTTTTATGATTAGTTATGATGACCTTTGGTATGGGGATATCATCATATATCTCCAGACCTAGACTTTCCGGCTCAATTTGTCTAGCACTGATCGCCATTGAATATGCTGCCAAGCCCGTCAGTATATTATCCTCGATGATACTCTTTATCGTTGTGGGATTGACTCTGTTTTTCGATGCCACCTCACATTTGATGAAGCTAAGAAAGACCTAAATGACTGCCATTCTGGAGCATGTGGTGGTCACATGTCTGGGTATGCTACTGCCCATAAGATCTTATGAGCTGGGTATTTTTGGCCTTATTTATTCAACAATTGTATTATTTTTTTCCAAAAATGCCATGCTTTCCAAACCTGCAACAACAAAATACGATCACACCTTGCTCCTCTACACCCTGTAGTCTCTGTTGGACCTTTTGCGAAATGGGGTATCGAATTCATGACATGTCACCCTCACTCGGTCGGGGGGCATGGATACATTATTGTAGCCGTAGATTATTTTATGAAATTGGCCAAGGCGATGCCGACATTTGACAATACCAGAAAGACTGCAGCACTATTCATATTCAGTCACATCATTCCTTAGTTTGGTGTTCCTCAAGCTATCGTTGTTGATCTAGGTAGCCACTTTAGAAACTTCATGATGTCAGAACTCACCGAAAAGTTGGGTCTTCACCATGAAAACTCAACACCCTATTACCCACAGGCCAACAACCAGGTTGAAGCAATAAACAAAGTCCTCATTACCATGCTTTGACGAATGATAGGGATTCACAAAATGAGTGAGCACACAATGTTGTTTTCAACATTGTGGGCTTACTGGACATTCTTCAAGTCTTCTACTGGTTTTACACCTTTCCAATTAGTCTATGGTCTCGAAGCCATCTTGTTGATTGAATGTTAGATACTGTCTCTAAAGCTAACCGTTGAACTTCTCCTGAACACTTCTGCTGAAGAAGAACATCTATTATATCTTATGCAACTAGATGAAACCCGTCGTGATGCCACCCTAGTTATAGAAACCCAGAAGAAATGCATCAAAGCCCAATAAGACAAGCATGTCAAGCCACGCATTTTATCTGAAGGTGATCTGGTTCTCATTTATGAACAAGATTGAGAATTGCTAGTAGCTGGAAAATTTGAGGCTATGTTGCGAGGCCCTTATATCGTCAAAAAGGTGTTGGAAAAAGGAGCCTATGAGTTAGTGGACTATGATGGTATCCCTTTGAGTGAACCCAGAAATGGGTTTTACTTAAAGAAGCACTATGCTTAGATCATTTGTGCATGAGTGCTTGTATTTTATTGTATCATACTTTTTTTGTGTTACTTTAGTGTGCTTTTTCGTTATTTGGTTTCTGCCCTCGACCACTTACCTTGCTTTGTGCTTGGTTTCTATATGTCAAAGTATTCGCTACCCCACATTGGCTTCGCTGATGGTGCTAGTCGTGGTACTCTGAACTTAGCTTCTGTTGCATGGGCAATTTATGCACCTACAAACGAACTCATCAGTCTACGAGGTGTTTTCCTCGGTCGTGCGATCAATAATATTGCAGAATATAGCGTCATCATCGAATTGTTGATTGATGTTATTTCACTTGGTATATGCCACCTAGTTATACAACTCGATTCGTAGCTAGTAGTGCTATAGTTAAGTAACGTCTATGCTATTTGAAGTCCTACTTTATTACAGGTATATCTACGAATTCGCCTCTTGGAACGTTATTTTGATTATATCGAATACCAACACATTCCTAGATGTCTAAATACATTGGCTAATGATTTATCTAATTATGTGTTAGACAGACATCTGAGACATTTATAAAACCAATCACACATCACATGTATTATAAAAAACAAAATAAGCTGGTAGAAGTCGCATATATATATATATATATATGATGATCAAAAGTTTTACAAAAAGTTTCTGTCCAGGACTAAAATATCAAAATATATGAATCCCATGGCTTCTACAAAATAGCATCACGGATGAGGCTCACGATAACATACAATTGCTCGGGCTACCCTAAGGAGCAGTCGACTAAGAGACTTAGACACGTCCACAGTATGACGTTGATAATGTCTCAGGATCTCTCCAATGGTGATATCCAAGACATATGCAGTCAACCCCTCTAAGTTATGTTCAACTACCTCGTAGTCTTCAGCATCCCATCTTGCCACTGGATCCACTTCTCCCCGTCTCTGAATGGGAGATGTTCCTGGAGGTCGATACAGCCCCACATCTGTGTCATCAATTTTATTTTTTTATTAGTCCTTGGATAGACATAAAAACATTTTATATAATAAAATTTGCAAAAACAGTTAAAAAGAACAAACTGTGTACTTCTCACCTAAGTCACCCCACTAAGCATCCTCGGGCAGGACCAAATCCGGATCTCCTCGGAAATCCAAACCATCATATGCGTATTCATTGATCATAAACATCTGGGGACCAAATCCGGATCTCCTCAGAAATCCAAACCGACATATGCGTAGTCATCGATCATCAACATCTGGGGCCTCAACCAGTGAAAAAATGAATCGTTATATTATATTATAGGACCTTCTACGTGTCGAGCCATGAGGTTACACCACCTCAGCATCCTCAGATCCTTTGGGGTTGGTAAACCCCAATATACCTGTAGTCACAGTAGTGGGACCCTCTCAAGGAAGACATACACTAAAATCGACCCATACCCGAACTTCTTTAGGTCGCCCCTTCTACACTTTGTCAGTTGCCTCTTTGTACTGCGGAGAACCACATTCGACCAGTTGAAAACCCGAGGCTCTGTGCACTCTATTTCATATTGGAAATAGCTCTAGAAAGCGATGTGCGGAGCCGCACTCCCAGCCATGCATGCAATGTTATACAAGATAGTCCGTAGGGTCAAGTCTTGGACCCCCCAAGTGGAACATTTACCCTTGCTTCTCTCCGCCTCATGAACACAATGTTGGTTAACATAATCACTTATAGGAAGTCTACCGCCCCTACCTCCGGTCAGAGTCACATGGGATCCACATCATGACAACCGCATCAGAAATTAGATATCCTCGATATCTAGTGTTAGCGTGTGGACCCCTACATGAAATAACTATTGAGCCACATCCCACATGTGGACCAGGTACTCTAACAACCTAAGTTGGGCTCTCATGCCCGGGATCCTGAAATTTTTTAAAAGCCCACATTCCTAGAGGGAAACAACTGTATGCAAATCATTTTTGGAAATGACATCATCCTCCTCATGTTCCCTTTCCCTCCATTACAACATCGCGATGATCAATAACTGCAATGGAGCCATGACAAGGAAGTTAGCAACTCTTTTTAACCTCTTGAATAATTTATTATTGAGTAAAAAATTGCAAAAAAATCCATTTTTCGGCCCTCACAAGTGAAGCTTGCACACAACGTGAGATTCTCGCAAGTTCACTAAAGATCACCTGTAAGAATCTTAGGTTCTCGCAGGTCCCGAATGGATCGCCTGCAAAAATGCCTGAGCACATTCACCGACCCTAAAATGCACTCAAACACTTAAAATTACCAATAAAAAACGATTTTAATCCATGAAAAGGTTGAAGAATCAGGAGTTTACCTCGTTGGCCGAAACCATTTGTTGAATGATCGCCTGTACCTCCCACAGTTGAGCAAATAAATTTGGAGAAAAAGAGGTGTGTTGAACAAGTTTTTGGCAAAGTAACAATGAAATGGTAAAAATGGCTTTTCACCCATATTTATTCACTTTTTTACTATTTCTTATTGATTTTTTATATATTATTTTTATTATTTTGTTTAAAAACCTAGTATCCTAATAGCCTTGTGAGTATGGTTTTTTCGCAGGTAGGTGACCTAGAAGCCTGAATGACGGTGTACGAGTATTTTTTCCTTTTTTCGTCACATGTATGAATATCGTTTAAGGGTTTTGTAGAAAAAAACTCAAGCTCAGTCTTCGTTCGTTCTCGTGCTCAAAAATACATGAGAACGTAACCAAGTATACTTTTGTCATCTTTTCGTACTCGTCATGGTAACACAAAAAATATGAAAATAAGGGAGTATCCTTTAAGCTCTTTTCACGCTCCATAAAAATGAAAAGATTGTCGAGCGATCTTGTTCTTTTCACGCTCGTAAAAGTATTTGAAGAAAGTGTTCGATGAGCGATATTTTATCACTTTTTCAGCCTTGTCGAACTAATTTACGAAAAAGGAACTAGGGGATTTCTCTTTAAGTGTTTTTCAAACTCTCAAAACATGAAAAACCCCGAGTTTTCTATCTTTGGACTCGTTAAACAAACATCGAAAGACCCTTTATGGGATTGAACCACTCCTTCCTAGGGTTCGTTAAATGTACTCCGAGGGACTCATCTGAAGGATGATCTTACATCAACAAGCATATGTTATCCTCCTCAAGCTTGTGTAAAAGTAAAGAGGTACTCGCCAGAAATGGTGGGGGAAATTTTGGGAAAGCGATATACCTTCGTATTTGTATTAGTGGTAGTAAGTGTCACTCTTGAACATGACACTCCATGTTTGTCATTTGAATCTGGGTTGAGAAATCCATTTTTCTCTCATCTGACTTACTACAAGGTCATATCTTGGGTCCTCTTTGAGTCAATGCTACCAAGACCATTGTCGTGTCATTCATATGTTCAAGAGAAGTCCAAACAAGCCCTCCATTGAGTCGACTATCTGTAGTTGTCCATTCTTACCATGTCGGCCTTCCCTGTGTTTGTTTCAAATCATATTCATACTTTGACTTACCCTCAAAATATGTTACTTATTTCGTTTCATTGATGGGGGATACATCAAGGCCCTCCTGTGAAGAGCCTTTTTCCATCGACTCCAACTCATTATCTGGGAATAAGACATAGAAATCATTTAGTACCTTAGAACCTGCATTCCTTAATGGAAGGTCTCTTCACTTTCGACAGTGGATTCACATCATTGGTCCCTGATCGAGAGATTCCGCTGAATGTTCAACTTCAACTCATTTATTCACATTCGTTCGGATTGTACATAGATACCTTGGGAGTCATTGACATCAATGGTGATTTCCCTCACACTTGCTAATGGTTTTCATCAATGATTGGCAATCGAGTAGTTTCTACCATGTTCGACTTCGACACATGTAATCACATGGTTAGATTCATACTTTTAAGATGACGGGATTGAAGACCCTGGGTCTTATTGTTTTGGCCCAAGCTGTGCTGAAGTATTTATGATTTTTATTGACACATAGATCCAATTTGTATATCACGTGGCTATGTCCTAATCTGCATCTTCTAAACACATAAATCTACAATGTATTCCTGGTGGCTATGTGGAATTTTGGCGACATGGATCCATAGTGTATGATTGGTGGCCATGGCCTACATTTATGATTTCATTCATTTGTGGTCTGAGCATGGGAATGCCTACCTCAGAACTGGTATTATATTCTGCAGATGCTTGATTGTTTGCATGTTTCTGATTATGTGTGATCCTTGTTTCTGACACACACACCCATTTTACTAAGTATTTCGGCTGTCACGAGTTCCAACCTCATACTTTGGGGGGCATATTGTTACACATTATTTTGGTTACTCTTGTGATGTCTCTACAGTTATGTGTTCAGGGTCTCATAAGAAACTTTTGATTGAGAAAAGTGACTGTTGTCTTCTTCCACAAAACATATTTTTAAGATGAGTTTGCAGGCTGACTATGTTGTAGGGTGCGAGAATCTTGATTCTCATAGGAAACCCTATACCTAGCCTGTGAGGTGTTCACAGTCTTCTCTATAGGTAGGGTGAGAACCTGTTTTAAAGCTTAAAAGGAAGAGGAAGTTACAAAGGTTTTAGAAGAGGATCTTCTAGAAAATGAGTTGGCATTCGCATGGTTGGCATCTTACTGACTTCTCATATTTAGTGGGATCATCCTCATCCATTTAACCATCTCTCCTTCTCCTATGTAATGAAGGGTTTCTCAAGGAAGAGGTTAAGCAAGATTGAATGGAGAATTGATGAAAGAATTGTGTGAGGAACCCTGTTTGAATTAAAGCTTGAGGCCTCCATTTTTCCATCAAGCTATATTGGATCTTCTTCATGCAAGTGTAGAGAAAGTGTGTGCATTGGAACCAAGGACACCTAAAAGGAAGCTTGCGACATCAAGGCGATCTGGTTGTATCTTCTACTTTTATTTAATACAATACAGTTGCATGTCCCTTTCCCATAAAATCACTCTTATTTTATCACATAACTCCTTGATCATATGCATAGGTTGTCATTGAATATACTTTGATATCTTCACTTCGGTTGGTTTGTGTTGTCTTGGACGTAATCTCACAAGAGCACCAAAGCAAAGTGGGAACGATAAAGACCTAAGGAAGTGATATAAAGGTATGTCACTCATTCCTTTTTGGTAGTAGATTCGATGATTACAACTTAGGGAAAGATTCATGTCCTGTCCTATTTTGTTCTAGATCCAGGTGTATCTAGGGAGATCTATTAGTGTCTACATATACCGATTTATCCTATAACACATAATGCTATTGTTGTATGTTTTATTTGAGATCTCATTCGTTTATCCATTCTTGTTTTCCTCATCTTTTATCAAGGGACCCTTTTTAGGCATCTATTTGACTGCTAAAGTCCAGAGAAGTATGGATACCCTAGCCCCCTCTAGATTTGAACTTGTAACCTCTTAGAAAGAAACACATGTAAAATTGTGCATTTTTCCAATTCTTTTATATATCTATGATATAAAATTATATACTTTATACATTAAAAAATATATAAATCATATGGTAGACTTTTCATATTATGAATAATTTTAAAAATTAATTTCAAATTTGATTTCAAATTAAAAAATAATACATTAAAAATAAATCTATAATAATATTAAAAATAAAAATAATAAATCTAAAACAATTTTTAAATTACTAAGTAAGATCAATCTTGGCTTTGTTGGTTATTCCACAACCTTTAAAAATTTGCAATAACTTTCAAAGTGATGTTCAATTCTAGATCTTGGTTTTGTTGGTTATTCCACAACATTTAAAAATTTGCTACAACTTTCAATGTGATGTTCAATTCTTCTTGCTAGGATTTACACTATTTCTTTTCAGTCTATTTTTTTTGGGGGGGTTTTGTTAAATCACTGAGTAAGATGTTGGCTTTGTTGGTTAGTGCACAATCTTTAAAAATTTCCTAGGATATTGGCTTTGTTAAATTACTCAGTAAGATATTGACTTTGTTGGCTTTGAAAGTGATATTCAATTCTTCTTGTTAGGATTTACACTCTTTCTTTTCACTCCATTTTTCTTCTCCATTTTGATTTATGTGCGAGGTATAGATGGCTGCACAACCTGGAAATAAAAGAAAAAGAACGATTTCTAATTAGAGCAAGCAGCCATAAACAAAGCCTTCACTGTGGTTTTATCTTGGGGTTTGTCTCACTGAAAGTTTTCTTTTCTAAGAGTTTACAAGTTGTAGCATGCAAACAATGGTGCTCAAGCACGATCATAATTTTCTAAAAAAATTGTATTACTGAAAAATCCATATTATAAAGTAATGCTCATTATTGAGAGAATCACAGTGGTTTTAAAAAAGAAAAAGCATGATTCTATTAAACTCATTATTTAGACAATCACAGTTTTTCTTTATTAAAATGTATCATTGAAAAAATAATACTACGAAGAACTCATTAGTTCATAGAATCACAATTTTTTTTTAAGAAAAAATGAATGATCATAAATCTTTTTAAAGAAAAATATCTATTATAAAAAAAATACTATATTATAAACCACTCATTACTTATAAACCACTCATTACTTAGATCACAATTTTAAATAACTCATTAATTAGCCTAGCACAATTTTACTTTTATTGAAATGTATGTATAATTGAAAAAATCATACTAAGAGAAATATTATAAAGCACTCATTACTTAGATCACAATTTTAAAAAATTTATTAGTTAGGTTAGCATAATTTTACTTTTAATGAAATGTATGTATAATTGAAAAAATCATACTACAGCGAGAATCACAATTTTTTTTAAAAACACTATCATAAAATCTATGAAAAAAAATGTATTATTTAAAAAAAACATATATTATAAAGAAGTAGCACTCATTACTTAGACAATCACAATTATACTATTTACTTAAAAAAATATACACACATACACATAAGTAAACATACTGAAAACTACAAAATTTATTTATACTATAAAGAAGTAGTACTCATTACTTAAACAATCACAATTCTATTATTTACCTAAAAAAAATATACACATATAATACAATGCTTTTTATAAATTAAAATTTAAACGAAAATAAACATACTGAAAACTACAAAATTTATTTATGGGATCATTACAATTTTTTTTTATGTTTTTTATGAAATAAAATTTAAGCGAAAATAAACATACTAAAAGCTACAAAATTCATTTCATTTATGGAATCATCACAAATTTCTTTTTATAATAAACAACTTCGAAAAATAAATATTAATAAAACAAAATTTCATATTAGAATAATTGCAATTTTCTTTTTATTATAAACAATTTCAAAAACCAAATATTAATAAAACAAATTTCCATAGATTTTATATAGAAATTGGAATTGAACATATTTTAAAAATAAAAATAAAATAAAATATGAAATTTTGGTTCAGTTCAATGTCAAATAAACATATCATTATAACAAAATACTTTCACTAGACAAAGAAACTCAATTACTGAGTAAGATGTTGGATTTATTGGTTAGTGCATAACCTTTAAAAATTTGCTATAATTTTGAAAGTGATATTCAATTCTTCTTGCTAGGATTTACACAATTTTTTTTCACTCCATTTTGATTTCTGTGTGAGATATGGATAACTGCACAAAAGTAGAAGAAAGAGAACAATTTCTAATTAGAATCAGTAGCCATAAACAGAGGCTTCACTTACATCAATGTTTAAGTTCTAGTTTGGCATGCAACTTGAAAGGCTCATGCTTGGGACCAAAACATACTATGAATTCAGTCCAAGCATTGAACATCTATGAACTTGTCATGTAACATATGAATTGGTAATGTAGTTCCTAAAGGACGAGCTTCTCATGAAGGA